>JAGKTI010026339.1:0-13632 GCA_018397915.1 Birgus latro | reverse complement strand
TCCTACATACCATACACCTCTACATGTCACCACTGCGGCGCTAACACCCACCGTCCATATTGAACACATGCTAGGGCTGTCTCATACAGGACTGGTGTATTGGTATTAGCAGGGGTATTTTTACGACATGCCGGTGGGTCTTCTGGTAAACCAGTAAAGCCTGATTTAATGAAATTCAAATCCTTAAACTGCTCCCTGCCCCATGTCAGGCAATAAAGAATATATTACACAAATTTCATTGCTTCTTAATTCCACATAGTTTATCAGGAAGTGTTTTCTCAGCCAAATGATATTATCAGTCTGGGTAACACTATCTTGGGTGGTATTTTGCTAGCATTCGCGAAAGGGAGACACCTCTATTGTTGTCACAATTTGAGTGGTCCCCTATCTTCTTGTAGTTGGTTACAATATCAGAAGTAAGCCACGCAGATGGAATTTGTTCTTTGTTCCAGATAATTAGTTAAGATGTCCAAGAACAACAGCCTGACCCGACACCTGCTCTAGGCCATAAGAAACTGAATGGTAATATGATTAAGCATTCATGGGGAGGTCAAGCCCGGTTCCTTCGCAAACAAGGATGGCTTCACAGTGAGTCACAGCCACCCTAAGGTAAGGTTTTACTGCAGTTTGTCATTCTTGCAAAGTATTGCTGAGCAGTGTTTGAACTGTGTCATTGTTCGGTGCTGGAAGATTACATGGGCAAAAAGTGAATCTTTGACCATATCCATGTTAACTTTTTCTGGCCAGAAGTGGGACATGAAGTAAATAGGCTTGTGTTTTCCTGCAACCTGTGTTAATGTACCACTCATCAAGGACATAATATCAGTCCTGTGCCTTTGAGATCCGCACACATAATCTCTGAGACATTTGAGAGATATGGCAGTGGCTGTGTGGGTGCAGACCTGAGTCTCGCCTGTTGGTTCCGCAGGACACGTTTTGTCCCAGACCTACAGTATATATACACATAAATAATGTAGGTTAAGGGGGAAGTTCGAGAACCCTGCAGAAGCATTTCGAGGCTGTGTTTTAATTACATTTTGGTGCTGTTGCTATGGTTACTTTATCCACGTGAGTGTTAACACCCACACTGGGTGTTATAATGTGGCCTGCCCGAGTTTGCTTAGTGATTCTCCAGCTTACCAATGTTATCTGCAAGTGTAAAGTAATAGTATGTCCGAGTGTGTAGGCAAATACTGCAGGGCAATATTTAGAGTTGAGGCATATGCACTGTTATTTATTTATTTATTTTTTTATGTGTCCGACTCTGGGCATAGGCTTCACAGACTGCTATCAAGGCCCAGCAGTCCTCCTACATACCATACACCTCTACATGTCACCACTTCGGCGTTAACACCCACCGTCCATATTGAATAAATGCTAGGGCTGTCTCATACAGGACTGGTGTATTGGTATTAGCGGGGGTATTTTTACGACATGTCGACGGGTCTTCTGGTAGATCAGTAAAGCCTGATTTAATGACATTCAAATCCTTAACCCGCCCAGTCCCGACCGTTTTTTTACCCAGCCTATCCCCCAGGTCCCGACCGATTTTCGACTTTTTGTTTGTTGGTTGAAACCTTCGCTTTTGGTGAGAAACATCGAAAATTCATAGTGAAATCGCGATCGTGAGATAAAAAAATGTTGATACAGGTGTTACTCAACCTTATATTTTCCTTCTTTTTCAGGGTACCTGGCTAAAGAAAACGAACTATGGAACGGTTAACTAATTCAAGCCACTTTAAATTACGTATTTATTTCATTTAATTTGTACGAATTTATGTGTAGTACAAGTCTATATTGGTTTTCACACAATAATATAGGCATTTATAAGCAATGTTCACTCACCCAAAACCCCAGTATATGGCACCTTCCTTTACGACATTACCTCCTCATCACTTCTGTTTGTTTCTACCTTTTTGTTTCTTTATCCTCCACCTCAGGAATCACTTTCACCGTGAATTTCGTCATTGGAGAGACTGTGGGGCAACATACCTTTACTGGCTAGGTTACTGCTCACAGGTGAATTGCCCAGTGTGGGAGGGAGGGAGGGAAGGGGGGGTTATGTGGGTCCAGGCAATATCCCCGCTTGACAGCAGGTAGAAGAAGGTCTCCCACATATGCCTACCAAAAATCACCCGCGAATTTTGAAAAATGTGCACACAATGGGCCTTGCAACTGCGTGACGTACGATGCACGTTGTTGGGTCTGTCCGTGGAAAAAAGTAGTGACGTGCATCGTACGTCGGTGGGACTCGGCGGGTTAAAGTGTCCCCTGCCCCAGCGGGGATTTGAACCTGGGTCAGTAAGGACTACAGGAACCCAGAGTTAATGGTCATTACTCTCACTTTTGGCCTGTGATGGGTTGTGGGTCACTGATGTTAGTAACCTGTGGATTGCGAGCAACATTTCAGGCTGGGAAGTGTTGCGTTGTGAGCCACAGCTCAGGCTATGCTAACCTTCCAGTGGCAGTGCATCACAGCTAACTACTCCACCCATATGCAAACTTATGCATGGTGCTAGGCAAAGACAGAGAGAGAGAGAGTTTTTTGTTTTTTTTTACCAGATGATGCCATGGATGTTTATCTTCAAGTTTATAATAAACAAAAACTAATAGAAAAAAGTCTTCATTTTTTCACTACTCCTTTATGGAAACTTGTGCATGACGCTATGCAATGACGGAGAGAGAGAGAGAGATTTACTTCCCACCAGATGTTCCCTGGATGTTTATCTTCAAGTTTATAATAAACAAAAACTAAAGATTTTCTAATTTTCATTTTTTGCACACCACAGGATGGGATTTTAAAAAAGGTAATTGTGCAATCAATGGGTTAATTGGCACCCATTTGGATCTTCTCAATGTACGAGAGGTCATTGCTGCTGGGGGTGTATCAGCTGACCTGAGGCATTTTCTTGCAGATGAGAGAAGGAGCTGGTGCCTGACTGACTGCTGTCGCACTTGAAAGCACCAGGCAAGGCTCTGGACTTCACCCCTCTTATCCACGCTGTGCCTGTGTGTTAACCAGAGAACACCTTGTTCTCCAGTTAATGAAGATGTAGGGTTTAACCAGGAAACTACTAGCTATTCTAAGCGGTTTAGTAACCCAAGGACTAGCACATTTCATGTTTAACCCGAGGCGTCCCGTCGATGTATGGGTACGTCGCAACTTTTTGTCACAGCTAGACCCATCGACGTACTGGTACGTCGCGCAGTTGCAAGGTTCATAATTTGCACAATTTTCAAGTTTCACCGGTGATTTTTGGTAGGCATGTGTGGGAGACCGTCCTCTATCTGCTGTCAAGTGGGGATACTGCCTGGCCCCACCTGACCCCACCTCCCCCCTTCCCCCCCCACACTCGGCAATTCACCTGTTACCAGTGACCTGGCCAGTGAAGACATGTCGCGCCACAGTCTCTCCAATGACGAAATTCACTGTGAAAGTGATTCCTGAGGTGGAGGACAAAGAAATTAAGAAGCTAGAGCAAGAAACAAACAGAAGTGATGAGGTGGTAATGTCGTAAAGGAAGGTGCCATATGTGGATGTTTGGTGACTGAACAATGCTTCTATTGCCTATATAATTGTGTGAAAACCAATATAGTCTTGTACTACACATAAATTTGTACCAAATAAATAAAAAAAAATACGTAATTCAAAGTGGCTTGAATTAGTTTACCCTCCCATAATTCGTTTTCTTTGAGGCCAGATACTCAGAAAGAGAACGAAAGGTAAGGCTGACTCGTTACCTGTAGCAACATATATAAGCTCAGGAGGGCGATTTCTCTATGAATTTTCGATGTTTCTCACCAAAAGTGAAGGTTTAAGCCAAAAAAAAATAAAAAATCCGAAATTGCTCAGGACTGGGGGGTATCGGAGGTTGGAAATCAGTCTGGACGTGACGGGTTAATAATATACCCAATAACAATTTAACTACGAGCTCATGTGCACAGATCTTTGGCTGGTCCCTGAATTTTTCAGGTAGGGTATACCTTTTGTAGCATATATATATATATTGACCAGTGGGAGAGGATAACTGTAATCTGATACACATTGCAACTATCACTATTGGTGATGCACCTTGACTAAATTATCAGGTACAGTATTTTGACAGAGCAGTTTTGCTATGTAGATGCAGCTGGCGGTCTCCACCCTCTTCTCAGATATCATACGTTTTACATGTAGGTACAGTTACACTACATCTGTCACGCTTTCACCATGTATTACATTTACATACACCGTGCTACATAGCAATTGGTTGGGTTTAAGCAAATGTAGCGAACGTTCTCTCAGTTTGACCAAATTACGGGATTTTTCACCATCATCACAGAGTTTTTTCCCCTTAGTCTTGCTTCTATTGATGTAAATAAAAGGTTTTTATGTTCATTGATGAAAGTGACTTTCTCCTGTAGCAGGACAGTACACACACAACAGTGTGAATTATGTGTGACTGAGTTAGGTTGTATATATTTTCCAGAGAAAAATTTTACTTTGATGAGGCGTAATGTCACTAATTCACGAAACTGTGTTATTATGCAAATTCTTGACATCGTATTATTATGGGAACTCACGAACTCTAGTGAAAGCACAGTGCAATAAGCTCAGCTAACCATCCCCACGATTGTAACAAATTCTCAAAACATTCGCCATTGTTTCAGGAGTGACTTTTATATACACAAACATTGGTGTATCAATGAGCGAATTTATTGTGGATAAATCGTTCACCCTGGTTCTCTAACGGTTGAGAGATAGCTCTGCCCCCTTCCCACAAAAACACAGAGCATCCTTGAGATACTTGGTTAGTGTGAGAGGGAAACCCGCAGGTGCTTTGTGTGTCGAAGGACGTGCAAGGATTCTCGGAGATTACACTGTCGTGTCTCTCAAGCTGTGGGCCCCACTTTGGGACGCCATGCCTCTCCAATCACTGTAGTTAGTGCTGAGCAGCCCAGAGGGAGGCGGACGTAGGGACAGAACAGCTGACAGTAGGATCGTCAAAGATTACCCCTCATCTGATGGTGTATCAGCAGCGACTCCAGTCTACATCCAGGTGACTCTGTCTAACTATCTATTGCCAGATGCCTCAATCCCGCACGGGGTGGCCACAAACAAATGGCCTCCATGTTGCTCTGTCCCCTGCCATTTCGCTGCCCTGCTCCCAGCTCACATCCCCCTCTCTCATATATCTCTCCACTCCATCCCTCCACCTCATCCTCGGCCTCCCCCTCCCTCTCCTCCCCTCCACCTCACTCACATACACTCTCCTCGTCAGTCTGTCACTCTCCTCGTCAGTCTGTCACTCTCCATCCTCTCCACATGCCCAAACCACCTTAATGTGTTTCTCCTAACACTTCCTATCACATCCTCAACCACACCACAACGCTCCTTCACTTCCTCATTTGTTAGTCTGTCTCTCCATGTGACTCCACATCCTCGTCTCAAATAACTCATTTCCACTGCTTCTGTCCCTCCAACAGGGTCCAAGCTTCACTTCCATGTGTTAGAGGTGGTATTACAATACTGTCATGTAGCAACTTTTTCATTTTCATGCTCACTACCCTGTTTCTTATCACTGTTTTCAACGAACCAGCAACCTTCCTTCCCTGCTGCACCCTTTCAAGCACTTCACCCTCCAGACTTCCATCCTTACTCATCACACTACCCAAGTACTTAAATGCACTCACATTCTCCATATCCTCCCCATCCACTCTCACTGTACATTCACTGACTTCACTTCTCTCGAAAACCATCACTTTACTCTTCCCTACATTCACCTTTAGATTCCGCTTCTCACACACGCTCCCAAACTCATCTACCAAGCCTTGCAGCTCCTTTTCGTCTTCACTCAACAACACAGTATCATCTACAAACAGTACAGGGAGTTTCCAAACACTGCCCTCTCTCACTAGGGCTGCTCCAACATCCACTGCCCGACCTTGTATCTCTTTTATAACCCCATCCATATACAGATTGAACAACCACGGAGACACGACACATCCTTGTTTCAGTCCAACCTTCAAATGGAAAAATTCACTCAGTTTGCCATCTACACGCACTGTGGCCTTAGCACCCTCACACGTACTCTTCACTGCCTTCAACAGCTTCCCATCTACTCCATTTATTCTTAATACTTTCCACAATCCTTGTCTATCCACCCTGTCATATGCTTTCTCCAGATCAATGAAGGCTGCATACAACTTCTTTCCCTTCTCTAGAAACTTTTCCACTAAAGATCTAAGAATGAATATCTGATCTACACAACCTCTTCCCTTCCTAAAACCTCCCTGTTCTTCTACAACTAATTCCTCTGTTATTTTCCTAACTCTGTCAATAAGTATCCTACCATATACTTTTCGTATTAAACTAAGTAGGCAAATGCCCCTATGATTACCACACACTTTTTTTTCCCCTTTTCCTTTGTACAGGGGAATAATTATACCTGACATCCAATCCTCCGGGTCTCTACCTTTCTCCCAGGCCAATCTGCACACCTTCCACATCCATTCTATTACTATCTCTACCCTATGCTTCAGCATTTCACCACACACTTCAACAATTCCTGGGGCTTTCCCCATTTTAACTTTCTTCATTGCTTCCACCACTTCCATCCTACTGATTTCTTCTTCTCTTCCCACACCCTTCCTTCTCCCAGCCATTCGCCAGCCACTTATACTTGCATTACTTTCATTCTCTATGTTCAACAATTCATTAAAATGTTCTCTCCATCTGTTCACTTTTTCTCCGTTCTCCACTAGTAATCTCCACTCCATATTTTCAGTTAACCGTATTTCTTTCTGTATTTGCTAGGTTACGAGTATCAGCTAGCAGACTGATAGAGCGAGTGAATTTACTTGCTTGAGATTCAGAATTTACCGACTTTGAGACTCTTGTAATGTAAGAATTTATCATGCAGTAATAAATAAATTTACAGTTTTTCTCTTGAGCTTGATTAAACGCAATAGTCGTGTTTCATTTTTCGATAGTGCTTATTTAAATTTCCTTGTTTCCAGTTTACACAAACCTTCCATGATATTAACCACGACTGGTAGTTAAGCTCGTTCTTAAATTTTAGTTCATAATAAAACCGTTTGTGCAAGCTAGGAGTTTGCGAAAACAGGAATCTGTTTAGTGTTATTATTATTGATTGTCAAGGAGTAAGGAAACTTTGTAGGCCAACAGTACTTTTCAACGTTCGTGAGTAATTATCTCCGCTGTTTATTGGTTGAAGAGAGTTTATAAATTTCTCCCTTCTAGAGATTATTTTTTTTTAATATGTCCGACTCTGGGCATAGGCTTCACAGCCTGCTCTCAAGGCCCAGTATTCCTACATGCCATACACCTCTACATGTCACCACTTCGGCGGTAACACCCACCGTCCATATTGAATACATGCTAGGGCTGTCTCCATACAGGACTGGTGTATTGGTATTAGCGGGAGTATTTTTAAGATTGTCGTCGGGTCTTCTGGTAGAAAAGTTATGCCGTTTTTATGACATTCAAATCCGTAAACTGTTCCCTGCCCCAGCGGGGACTTTAACCCGGGTCTGGTAGGACTGCAGGCTACCTCTCTACCGCGATGTAAGCTGAAATAAAGCAAAACTTAATACTTTAATTTCATAAGTCGGTAGCTCTCGTGTCAGTGGCGACCTTCCTCTTCCACCCATAAGTAGGGGAGATATATTCAGTATAATTTTTTCCTCCCATAAGTAGTGGAGATATAGTCAATGTATTCTTTTCCTCCCAGTGACACCTGGCGACTTATTCAATTTCCCTTCCCCCCTTGACATGCATCAACCGTGGAAGTCCATATATGTCTAATCATAGTGTGTCTTGCTGTGAGTCTTCGGGTGTCAGGACAATATCCTCTCATGCACAATACCTCACAAGGACAAAATATTTTAGCTCATTATTCTGTACTCTAGCGCCGTACCCCTACTGGTTACATATCGCGGCTCATGTTGGTAAGTTAGGTTAGGTGAGGTTAGGTTTGGTTATGTTAGGTAACTAAATATGTATATGTATGTATATACTGTACATAGATATTCATGAATATGTATACACATATATGAGCGGTCGCGCGACATAAGACGTTTTCACGCCAATTATAAAACTCCAGAAAACGGGTTTAAAGTTCAGCAATATTCTTGCAACCTTATCTCCTTTAAGTTTTGGTGGTAGAACATTCCTTTTTTCTTTTTTCTTTTCTAAGAAAGCTTTCTGAATGTAGATTGTGATTCTTATAATATTTTGCCCATATGTGTAAAATTAATATAAATTAATATTTTTTTATTTTTATTTTGCTGAACTTTCAACCTGCTTTCTAGTAAAACTTGATTGCAGAAGCAAAAAAACAACGATGATTAAAATGAACATAAGTACCATTAAATAATATTAATGTGCTATGGCCCCTCCATAAAAGGTCGTATGGGAAGTCTTAAAAAAAAAAAAAAGGGCTACAATCAATCCACCTCCAAACTTTCCACTCCCTATCCCCTCATGTCTGTTTGTCTATCTGTCTGTCGGGTCCCCAATGTCTGTTTCATCCTCTCTATACCTGTATGTATGTACCGCTTTTGTTATCATTGAAGGTGAACAATGCAGTAGTAAAAGTGTTGTAAAAAATAGTATTATAATTAATCAGAGTAATGATGAAAAAAATCTTAGTACACTCACCAAACATCAAAGATTAGTATCTGAAAGTCTCAGTAGAGGAAATCCAAATGCCATTGTCCAGTATCAGGCAATAGTTGTCAAGGCATAGTTGGAGGCATAGTTGGAGAGGGCGGAGGCTGGACATTAGTGACTGATGACACTAGTGCAACAAACTGCTGGCACATAGCCCAGAGTGTCGTTGTCAGGGTCATGCTCTGGCTCTGACTCCTCATCAGCATCTTGGTGCCTTCTGTTTCCGGGCAGAGACATAAGCGAGACAAGATATTCAAGTGTGGGATGGCTCCGGTACCTTTTGTATTTAGTACGACCCAGGCAAAACTGAATGTAGATCCAGTGGACCGCAGGAACCCAGTGACTTCGTCCAGCCACTCACAGAGCTCGTTTACTGGAATCTTTTGAAAGATTGTCTGTGTGGTGATAATGTGGTGCACGAATCAAGAAAGTGCTGTGGTGTGAGGACTGCATTGAAATGTGGGCATAATGGGGGATTTGTGACTGGTGTTTTGTACTGATACTGTCGAAGGGAAAGATGATGACAACACTGCAGTCAGGTCAGCACGCTCCACAGAGAGAGGCAGTTGCTACAACTTCGCATTATTTGTTTACTTAATGGAAGTTAGAAAATTGTTCCAGGGCTCCCATATAATATTAGTAATATAAAATTGAAGTGTTTCGTGGAGTTTTGAATGATGAACACTAAATCACTACAGTTAAAATTACAAAGCATTCAAGTTATTCATTCACTTCCTGCTTCTTGCCAAACCACTTGAAAACAACATGGCACCCGGTCGAGCAGCTATCGCAACTCCTTTTAGATGGCGCCAACTGAGGCTAGGTGCACTCTTGTCTCTGTGGGTTGGGTAGTTTCTGACGTGTGGATGTCCGACAGGGGTTTAAGAAGGATGCTGTATGGCTAGGGGCTTTGAATGTCTGTAGTGGCATGTGTTTGTATGTGTGTCCGTGACATTTAATTTGTGGATGCGGGAAGGGATGTTATTCAGTTACTGTCAGGAGTGTTGGGCAGTTGTTAATTGGTTGCTTCTATGTGGAGGCGGATGATGCGACATGAAGTTATAGGATGTGATGGCTTCTGGCCTGAAGCAGTGATTTGTGTGCTTTGGATAATGCACATGATGGTTGACAGAAAATTGTTTGGTTTCATGATGTAGGTAATCTGAAAATTTGATCTTATCGCATTCCATCATTATTCTTAAAGCATTGTTTTGTGTAATTTTTAAAGCTTAATCATATTTGTGGTGGTTTTGTTGGTGCCAGCCTGGGATAGCATAATTCGTTATTATTGTATTGAATACTGTAATTATGTTCAGTAATTCTTTTTATGGCCCGAAGACTATACCTGTGAATATTTTCAAGGCATCGACATTTCGAGGTGCAGTGCTCATTGCATGTTGAGAATAAATCCCAGAGCTTCGAGGTGTCTTTCCTCTGTTACTGCTTAGTTCAAGAGGGAAAGCTGAGAGTGTACTGTCATTCATGTACTGTAGCCTGTATATCTGGAGTGAAGAGGAACATAGATGATGGAGAGGTAATCATTCTCTTTTGCCTAAACTAGAGCTCTAATCATTATAACTGGAACTGGGCCGCTGCTTGTTCAGGTTTGAAGTATTGTGATGCTTTTGTTAGGTCATCAGCAGGGGACAGTATTGTTAGCGAAGAAAGAGGGGTTCCTGGATCATAGAGAAAAAGGGCTATGAGAGTCGCTGAAAGGAATGAGCACAGTTGGACACCGCTGGATAGTATCTTGAATCGGGATCTTTGATTTTGACAGAGTATCTATGCATGTCACCCAGAGGAAGTGGCCAGCCAGTTTTATCGTGGTTTTTCGTGTTTGTGTCTGACATTTTCTTACCAGAATATGTCTTTATAATGCATCAAAAGCTTTGTTCATAGTTACTGGTGCTAGCGTGGCTCATATTAGTGTTTGATTCAAGTTGAAATCATCTATGACGAATTATATCAACTTTGTGAGGTGTGTGGTGGTTGTGTATTTAAGTCGGAATCTATGTTGGGTATCAGATAAAGGGATGTGGGAGATGATATTCTTTAAGATTAACCATTCCATGATTTTGTTTGAGTTACAAATTAGTGATATTAATCTATAAGATGATAGGCTACTGGGAGGTGTTCCTGGTTTAAATACCACTATACTCCATTTCACCGAGTCTGGCACCATCTCTGATGCCTTCAATGCCTATAGTGTTGATGTAAATCCTCTGTACTAGGTAAACCTCTATGTATTACCTTTAGAACCAATATATAAAAGCAATACAAAAAGGTATATCCAGTAGAGAGGACCTTTATCAGTGCTACGGGTGTTGACGACATCAGTGATGGTGCCAGACTCGGTGAAGTGGAGTATGGTCGGGAGTTCTTGTATGTGCAAAAACTGTTCTGAGTCTTTGTCACCGTGCCACTCATCTGCTTCGATCACCATATCACTCATGCAGCATACATGGAATTCCCCCAAATGAAAAAACCTTTGCTGGAGTCCCGTTCATAAGAAAAACAAAATTTATATACCTATGCTGGGACCAGTCGTTCATCTGCCAACCAGGTGATGCTCACTTACACAGAGTGAAAAGCCTTTCTGCCTACTTACCAGAATGTGGAAAGCAATACGAGTAACCAAGATGCTTGACCTCAGTATCACCTAGAAATACAACATATGTTTCTGGGGGAAAACTGATAGTGTCCTACAGAGGTGGTTTGCACCATGAAGTATAGTAGCAGCTGCATACCGTTAAAAGGAACAAGCATAGTGGTAGTTTCTAGCTGTAGCTATAATAATCACTGGTGCATCACAACAGTGACAATTTTCGGTACAAGCGATAAAAGCAACCTTTGAGGGCCCTCTTTGTCCGTAGGAGTGGCCCAAATAATAAATAAATAATCAAGAAAACAAATAAATATATGATACTTTTTCCAAAAAATTAGTGAAAATCAAAATGTAGTGAAATAAAAAAAAAATTGTATTTTATATAAGGCAAACAACGAACCACGTTTGGTGAAACAGGATGGAGTGGGTGGGCGGGATGTGTGGATGAGTGTGGATGGGTGAGAGGGTGGGTAGGCAGAGGGACAATAGGTCAATTGGGATTAGTTCCACAGAGTTAACAAATCCATAGTAGGAACTGGTCTAAGAGGGACTTATTCCTGGGGAAAGACACACAGGAGGAGACATAGGTCCGATGGGAACATTGGGACTCTGGGGGACGTCTCCCACTGGGCGAGGGCCCCAGCCGGATCCCAGGCAATTCTCGTATGCATCGTCATCGTTTTTTATCCAGACAGCGATAAGAACCGTACTAGTCGTTAACATGAGAAATGTTATGAAAGCTTCTATGCTAAAAATAATACGGTTCTGTGTCATATCTTTAGAGAAGATGGATAGTTGGATGACAAGACTGAAAGTGAAATGGGGAGAGAGAGAGAGAGAGAGAGAGAGAGAGAGAGAGAGAGAGAGAGAGATGTAAGTTTACCTCTTGAATATAAGGGTCTATGAATAGAGTTTACGGAAGCAGGTTGAAAATAAATTCTTTTTCCCACATGCGCCCTCATCTGTAACGGGCAGGTCGTGAATGAGTCACCCTCAGCATGTATTCAGTATGGACGGTGGGTATTAACGCTGAAATGATAACGTGTGAAAATCATTTGGATGATGTAGGACTGCTGAACATCAGGGAACCGTTTATCAAGTATGCGCTCAGAGGGGGACACAAAAAAAAAGCAGCAGACTTTAATGGAGACGGCCTTGCCAAGTTAAACACAGTGTAGTCACGCCAAGGCCCTTCACTAGGGGGCGTTTGTCCCAGACTGTTAAATATCTGAAATTATAAAATTATAAGGCAGAATCCTAAGCTGCTTAATTACTGCTACAACTCAGTTTAGCAGTGTGTGTCCAGTTCCGTCCATCACACAGTCTGGTACACTAATGCAAACATGAGAGTCGAACTGCTCGGGGACTTGCGGCTAGGCTCTTATTTCGAACAGTTTGCTGTAAAAGGTAAAACCTTATATGAGACCACTTTCATGTCTCAGTAAGTTTATATTAACTACTTTTACTGAAGTTGTCGCTAGATGGCGCCACCTCAGGCGTCAGCTGATGGCAGATTTGGATTCTGCTTTTCAGATCACCTTATATGGTACCACTTTCATGTATCCAAATGCCTCGTTTTAACTGATCCGCCAGAAGAAGAAGAAGAAGAAAATGAACGCTGGCCACTCGCTGACGTGCTGGCTATCAGCAGGTAAAAACGTAGCCACCGTAACCATGCATATAGCATCCTATCATCCTTCATGATCTTCCACCAGATATCCCTCCCTCTGAAGCTGCCCTCCCATGCAGACACAGTGTAACCACGCCAGACTAGGATGTGGCCATAACATTTTCTTCTTTACCCACAGATAATACAAATAACAAATTTCCAAACCACACATACTGTCATGCTGTCCCTCACAGTAAACAACACATGATCACATCAGCACCTCATTCTCAAAATACTACTAACCCATCGGCGTAATCCAACTAAAGATCTCTGGGGACGCCTCGGTGAATGGCCCGACTTGTGCCGTCCATCGGATTCCATGTCCAAAGCAGAGTAGTCAGAGAAACCTCATTATCATCATCATCATCACCACCACCATTATCACCATTGTCATCACCACCACCATTATCACCATTGTCATCGTCAGTATAACATTATCATCTCTAGTATCATCTTCAGCAACAAAAACAACGAAGCATTACGACTGTTATCATCGTTATCATCCTCAGCAACAACAGCAACAACAACAAAATCAACAGTAGGAAGATGAAGCCAAATTACAGTGTGCAGCTGTGATAAATCTTTTCCTCTGCGAATCCGAATTTATCAAACAGTATACCAATGGGCTGGACTATTACTGTTTATCGTAACAGTCTAATTCCTAGGATAACTTGTTGGTATTTC
>JAGKTI010026338.1:0-13632 GCA_018397915.1 Birgus latro | reverse complement strand
AGTGAAAGATTGACGAGGAGAGTGTATGTGAGTGAGGTGGAGGGGGCAAGAGGGAGGGGGAGGCCGAGGATGAGATGGAGGGATGGAGTGGAGAGGTATATGAGAGAGGGGGGTGTGAGTTGGGAGCGTGGTAGTGAAATGGCAGGGGACAGAGTGACATGGAGGCGATTTGTTTGTGGCCACCCCGTTCGGGATTGAGGCGTCTGGCAATAGATAGATAGATAGACTTCTAAATAGTTAACTATTTTATCTCTTATGATTTTTTCCATTAACTTACACACTATTGATTTTAAGCTAATTGGTCTGTAATTTCCTGGGTGCGACTTATTTCCTTTTTTGAAAATTGGTGTTACATTTGCTAGTTTCGATTCGCAAGGAACTTTCCCGGTACTTAATGATTTATTGAATAAGACAGAGAGTGGCAGCAGTAACTCATTCTTTGCTTCTTTGAGAATTTTCGGTGATATTTTATCAGGGCCAGGGGTTTTGTTTATGTTCGTACTATTTATGGCTGCAAGGATATCACTATGATAGATAGTATAGTTGCTAAGGACTGTACTATTTGCTTGGTTTGTGGGTTCCATTAGGTTTCTGGTGGTGTTTTCTACCGTAAAAACAGACGCAAAGTACTCGTTTAGAATGTTTGCCATTTCAACCTCATTTTCTGTGTGTTTGCCATTATTCATTTCTAGAGGGCCTATTGATGTAGTCATTACCTTTTTCTTTCTAATGTAACTAAAATTCTTTAGGGTTTGATTTGCATGTATTAGCAATGTGGATCTCCAGTGCTCTTTTGCTCTGTTTGATAAGTCTTTTCGATGTGCGGTGTAGGTTTTCGTAGTGTAATTTATCATCATTATTTTGTGTAGTTTTATAGTTATGGTATGCCTGTTTTTTGGCTGTTAAGTTACTTTTAATTTCACTAGACCACCACTTTGGTTTACTATTACCAGCTGGACGCCTGTTACGTAGCGGCACACATGACTTTACTGCTTCATTAAATTTTTTGGTGAATATTTCCCATGTTTGGTTTATGTCATCTGTTTCAGACATTTGATTCCAGTCTGTAGATGCAAGTAACGCTCTGAGTCTGGTGAAATCTGCTCTATGATAGTCTGGGACCTTTTCTTTGCTTTCTGTTTCTTTCACTTTTTCAGAAGTAATATTAAACTGTATAATTCTATGATCGCTGGAACTAAACTCGGGTCCAATTTCAACGTTGTTGACTAGGTTATCATTTGTAGTTAAGATGATGTCTAGGATATTGTTACCTCTCGTTGGATACTCTACGTGTTGGGAAAGGGTGCTTTCTTGAAGAGTCATGTAAAGCTCTTGTCCTGAGTGCACAGTCAGCGGTTCACCCCACTTTGTTACTGGTAGATTAAAGTCTCCAAAAATTACACTGTCCTCTTCACAACAAATTTCCACAATTTGATCATAAAGTTTTTCATCTTTGTCCGCTGACTGTGCTGGAGGGCGATAGATGAGACATATATTTATTTTGTGCGATTTAGTACTCAGCTGAACGTAACTAGCATCTATGTTGGTAATACTGGGTTTGGATAGCACAAGGGGGTGCAGACTGGTTTTCACATATAGTAAAACACCGCCACCAGCTCGGTGAGGTCGCTCACAGCTGAAAATATTGTACCCTGTTAATGAGTATTCTGCTAAAAAGTCACGGTCAGATGTGTTAATCCAGGACTCTGTGATGCCAACAATGTCATAATTTTCTAGGTAAATAAGAGATTCTAAGTCCTCAAACTTGTTGCGCAGACTACGTGCGTTAACATAGCAGACTCTAATTCCGTCCCAAACAGTTGATGAACTGACTCCGCGGGTATTTACGTTGAGGTTACTGCTCCTGGATGTTCCGCGTTTTTTGATCTAAAGAGGGCAACTTTGTCATGTAAAAGTCTACCTAGCCGTGCCGCTCCTACCGAGTTCAAATGGAGGCCGTCTTCCTGGAAATGTGTATGTTGCTCATAAAACTGGTCCCACAGATTGACAAAGTCGACTCCTTCTTGTGTGCAGAGAGATTTGACACGGTTATTTGTGCTGAAGGCCTTATCATAAAAACTATTCTCTGCCTTGATCCTTGGTAGTATGCCGGATATTATTACATTCGAGGACTTAGTTTTATACTGCTTGATCATCTTGTGATACTTTGCGAGTAATTCCTCCGATCTGTTGCGCATCAGCTCGTTCGTACCAACATGGATGACGTATAGAGTTTTATCATTTGCGTCTTTTGTGACCTCATCACAGGCTTCTGTGATATCACACAGTCCACCTCCTGGGAAACAGTACCTCCTTCTGCTACTAGGGGCGCGTCCACAAAATTCCTCTAGCTGACCGCGTACAATAGAGTCCCCAGTAAGCCTTGTTTCTTCTGACTCATCAACTGCTTCGGCAAGGATTTGGAATCGATTGTACGTAGTTATAGGGAGGTGCTTCCTTGTACCTTTTACGGGTTTTGCACCATTTCTTACCATGGTAAAGGGGATTTCGTCAGGCTAGGGAAGTATGGAATCATTGGGTAAGGAAGATACACTATCATTTGTATCTGCCTGATGGGCAGGGGCTGGTTCGGGCTCGGTATGTACACGTCTTCCATCTTGAGCATTGTCAGGAACTCCTACGTTTGCTGCTATGAACTCTTTCAGTACCTCAAATTCTGCCTTGAGTTCATTGTAATTTTTCCTTGATTCAGCTAAACCATTTTCTAGATCTCTTCTCAAGATGCATAGTTTGCACACAGGTGCCGAAACGTAATCCGAAAAGTACTGAGGCGAGAAACGACCAGTACATTCCTGGCAGACCTTCAGTGTAGATGGCATTTTGCAGCAATATTTCCAAAGTACCACAAAAATATAAAATAATATACAACTGACTAAGGGATGTTGTTACAAATGGATAATTTTCTCTATAAATGAAATATTGAATTTCTAGGGAGATTCACTTACTTTCTATATACTATCTTCCTTTTACCAGTGTAAAAAGAATAGAAAATCTACTTGCTATAGCACAATCCAAGTAACCATGAATGCCTTTACCAGTGTAAACAGAATAGGAAATCAACTTGCTATGGTACAACCTAACTTTCCCTGAATTCCTATACCTGTATAAAAATAGAAAATCTACTTGCTATTGTATAATCTAACTCACCATGAATTGTTGAAATACACCATACTGGGACAAAAATTTAAATAAATAAAGAAAATATAAAATAAATAATAAAATGTTAAATAAAAATAAATGAATAACAGTAGAATGGAGGGAAAAATCAAAATATAACCTGGCTTCACTCAGTGAACAAGTGTTTGTAGTGTATATACTATTTCACTGGTGTACCACCAAACACAGTTGTTACTCTATACAAAAAAACACAGCTGATAGTGTAGAAAATCTACTTGCTATAGCACAATCCAATTAACCATGAATGCCTTTACCCGTGTAAACAGAATAGGAAATCTACTTGCTATGGTACAACCTAACTTTCCAAGAATTCTTATACATGTATAAAAATAAAAAAATCTACTTGCTATTGTATAATCTAGCTTACCATGAATTGTAGAACTACACCATAAACTGATTTACCGGGACAAAAAATTTAAATAATAATATAAAAAAAAAAAAAATAAATAACAGTAGAATGGAGGGAAAAATCAAAATATAACCTAGCTTCACTCAGTGAACAAGTGTTTGTAGTGTATTCACTATTTCACTGGTGTATCACCAAACACAGTTGTTACTCTATACAAAAGACGCAGCTGATAGTGGGAAAACACAAGTCCAAAGAGAGCTGGTTGGTGAATACACTCAATACACTAATACCACTTACAAGTGAGAAAAGATAATGTACCTGCTATGATATCGTTCTAACTGACCTTGATCTGCTGGAAAAATAAACTTTAATATGACTGATATAAAAATAAATGCAGGAAAACGATTCAGAGGGTGGGAGAGAATGTATGTTAAACAAAGGCGCAGTCGAACGATTCACAACTTCAACACGCTCTAAAACTGTTGTATGTAAGCTATTTTAATACTTTACACGGTGGAAATATGTCTAGGGCTCTTATAACACTAATCTATTCACTTTCGCGCTGTTATTCCCTCAAACTTATTGTTAAAGCACTTGGAATAGCAGATACCTATTTTGTGTTTGATCGCTACTACAATGATAGCATAAAGAATGTTACAAGAAGTGCCAGAGCGGGTTCTGAAGGCATCTGTAAACACCAACTAAGTATCACAATGCCTCTTCCACCACAGAAGGTTATCTTAACTGTGACAAAATAAGGTGCAACTCACCAACCTGAACTGCGATTATATCCATGACCATCCAGATTTACTTCCAGCACATACAAGATTAGTTTTGAGTGTGTTATCCCAGAGGATTGGCTGAAGAGTGTAATTGTAAATGTGTACAGAGGGAAGGGTGATGCCCTGGAAAGGGGAAATTATAGAGGTATAAAGCTCTTAGATCAGATAATGAAAGTAATGGAGAGAGTTCTAGAAGGTATGATTAGAGAAAGAGTAAATATTGATGAGATGCAGTTTGGGTTTATGCCAGGCAGGGGGACCACTAATGCCATATTCATTGTTTGACAGCTTCAGGAAAAACATATTGGAAAGAAAAGGGAACTGTATTTTGTTTTTGTTGATTTGGAAAGGCCTTTGACAGAGTCCCTAGAGAGGTGAAGTGGGCAATGAGAAAGCTTGGGTTGGAAGAGTGGCTGGTTAGGGTGGTTATGGCCATGTATGTGGGTGCTCGCACCCAGGTAAGAGTGAATGAAGATTTGAGTGATGAGTTTTCCGTGAATGTTGGTGTGCATCAGGGGTCAGTTTTGAGTCCCTTGTTGTTTATCATGGTACTTGAAGCCCTCCACATGACTTCAGAGATGGATTCCTGTGGGAGATGTTGTATGCTGATGATTTGGTGTTGATTGCAGAGAATGAAAGGGAGGCCGAGGAAAGATTTAGGAAGTGGAGAGATGGTATGGGGCACAAGGGCTTAAGGGTAAATGCAGATAAAACAAAAGTGATGATATCTAGGGTTGGTGGTGGCACAGTCAAAGAAGAGGGAGAGTGGCCATGTGCAATTTGCCACAAAGTTGTGGGAAGTAATTCCATCTTGTACAGTGTTTGTGATAAATGGATGCACAAGAGATGTAGTGGTATTAGAGGTAGACTGCGAGATAATGCTGATTTTATGTGCGCGGTGTGTCAGGGAGATCAGGTGGAGATTGTTACGCGTGAAAGGATTGAACTTGCTGGTAGGTCTCTTGAGTGTGTGGAAGAGTTTTGTTATTTGAGAGACATGTTATGTGCTGGAGGTGGGGCTGGAGTTAGCTCGGTTGCTAGGGTGAGAAGTGGTTGGAAGTTCAGGAAGCTGTTGCCTCTCCTGACACTGAGAGGACTCTCCCTATGTGCCAAGGGGTCTTTGTATGCAGCATGTGTTAGGAGTGTGATGCTGTATGGTAGTGAGACCTGGGCAATAAAGGAAAAGGATATTTGCAGGCTCAAACGTACAGAAATGACAATGATTAGGTGGATGTGCAGTGCGTCCCTGCGTGCAAGGCCTGGGGGGGCTGGGTTTACGATGGAAGAGTTGAGAGGTAGAATGGGACTGGAGTATATTGGTGTTGTGATGAGGAGAGGTAGACTGAGATGGTTTGGGCATGTGAAGAGGTGCAGAAGGTGAGAAGTGTTAGTATTGGGGGAGGGGTTGTGAGGGGTAGACCGAGAAAGACATGGGACAAGGTCATTAAATGTGACCTCAGGGTTAAGAGACTGAACAGGTAGGCTGCCATAGATCGAGCAGCATGGAGAGCCGCCATTAGGTGACCAAGGCCGACGCATGCAAGCATGTAGGAGCCTTCAAAAATTAAACGAAACGAGAACAAAAGCCAATTCCTGTGCAGTATCACAATGGCACTATCCAAGGCAGGAATGATCTACAAACATGGCATGAAGAAGCTGTTATAATTATTGCTCAGCAAATGGTTCATCTAGCATCTCAAGGAGTATCATGCATTAATGTCCTTTCTGATGACACTGATGTGTTCATACTTCTCATGCATTTCTACAAGCAGAGGAACCTCACGTGTAACTTGATAATGAGTGCCATTAGTCAGACCAGGTCATCCACGGACATCAGGGCTACAGTTAAACAACATTCTGTCATTGTACCATACTTATTACAAGTCCTTGTATTGACAGGATGTGATACTGTGGCCTTCTGCTGGGGCATTGGCAAGGGTAAAGCCCTCAAGGCATTGAGATCTGGCCAACAGCTAAACCACCTTGGTAGACTTGATGCCCTATCTTTGTTTGTTCCGGAAGAAGCTACAAGATTCTATGCTACTTGTTATGGATCAAAGGAAACTTGTAATATGTCAGCTATACGGTATGATGTCTGGAGGACAAAGATTGGTAATACAAAGTTGAACTCAGCACCTGAACTTAGAGCACTTCCCCTGACTACCGAGGCATTCAAGGAGAATGTCCTCTGAGTCCATCTTCAGTGTGCTTTGTGGCGAGCTGCTCTAGTTCCTGAGCCACCAAAGCTTGATCCCACATGTTATGGATGGACACGAGAGATTACTCCAGGTATATTGCTGCCTAAAACCCTTCCACCAGATATCTCACCAGCCCCACTTGATGTGCTGAAAATGATACATTGCGGATGTAGCTCAAACACTCCATGTTCCACCAGTAGGTGTAGCAGTTCAGCTGCCAGGATCTTTTGTTCTTTGTTTGTGAATGCCATACATCACTCAACTGTCACAGTGAACAAACTAGGCTTGTATTTGCTTTGGATGAAGAGGATGATTAGTTTGATTAGTCTGAACGTTTATTTATGAAAACGTTGCTGTTTATGTGAACTAGATAAAACTTGATGTCATATACATTTTTTTCATGGAAATATATATTTTGTAAAAGTGAAATTAACAAATTAAGGAAAGATTTATTTTTTTTTCCAAAGAAACTAGTAATTGAATCTAAGGTGAGAACGTGAATATTGAGAAACAAAGGGAAAAATATACTCTAATTTCTAAGTATTTGCCAGATTTAGCATTTGGAATGCACAAGTCATAAATTTAGTAGGGATGCACTGGATAGTAAATTTTTCTGTCTGGCCGGATACCGGATAGGCCGGATACTTGAAAAATATCCGGCCAGATATCCGGCTGGATGCTGGATAATAAGCAAAATATATTTTGCACATAATACAATGAAGTTATTACTTTCATTATCATACCTGTATGCTTCTGCAGCTTATCATAACTGTGTGTGTTAAGCCAACGCGAGTAATTTTTTAATACTGTATAACTATAATCTACTTCGTTAGAGCTTATAAGGAGAGAACATGGCTATTTTGTAATACTGTTTAGATATACTGTAATGACTAATTATGAACAGTGTGTGCACTTTGGAAAGATTTCTTTCCAAAACTGATGAGAAGGATCATGGGATCAAAACTACTAAAGAAGAACTGCTGTCATCACTTAATAAATGTTTTTTCTCTGAAAATGGACTCCACATTATGAAGGATCGATTGTACATCTTAGCAACGGCAGTGGATCCTCGTTTCAAGCTACAGTTTTTGAGTTCGAGTAAAAGAGGACAAGGAAAGGCATGGCTTTTAGAGGAAGTGATGAACTACAAGAAACAAGTTTTCCATGTGGAAACACCAGATGAAAATAAGAATGATAGTGACACTGAAAAACATTCAGGAAATTTTGCGGCTAAATCTGGTAGCGATGAAGAAGATGCCTTTATGGTTTGCTTTAAAGAAATAGCAAGTGGAACTGAAAGCAATATGGAGAATGTCTTAAAATGAAAGATACCTATGGAGAATGATTTCTCTCTTGTTGGGTCAGCTGAAGAAGTTGACAGATATCTACAGCTTCCCCTTTTAGCACAAGAAAAATGTCCCCTTAAATATTGGAAGGAAGAGGATAAGTTTCCAACTCTGAAACTACTTTCCAGCAAGCATCTGTCAACACCAGCATCATCAGTATATTAGGAATGACTGTATTCAGAATGTGACAATGTCTTCGAAGAAAAGCATTCATGAATGTTACCAAAATGTGGCGAGATGATACTTTTCATCTTACTAGTTCTGTATTGTTTGAAGATTGATTCACATAGGTATTACTTCCTATATCTTATTTGATATATTGTGTTTAAGAATTTACATTGTTTTCATGATTAAACATACAGTACTCAGTAGCTACTACTGTATTTTTGTGTGAAAAGGTAGATTTATGCTGTATATCTTAAAGCAAATTGAAATGTATCATAATAAATGAAGTAAAACAGATTGAAGTTTATAAGACCCTTTACGATGCTATATTATCCAGCCTATCTGGCTGGATAAAAGAAATATCCGGCTGGATACCGGATAACTGCAATATCCAGCCCGGATATATGGTTCACACCTAAAATTTAGTTGTGTACTTGGATTTTTTTGACCTAAAAAATGTCTATTTTGACACCAAATTTAGCTTCATAGACGAAGTATTAACAAAAATATCGACGTTTTAAGATTTTGATGGTGTAGGATAGGACCCATTTTGAATTTTGCCTGTAAAAAAAGTTGCCGAAATATGCCAAAGTGGTATCAAGTGGTTTTGAGGTCAAGAGGCTCCCACCAACCAAAAAAAGCAATAAAATGTTGTATTACTCCAAATCCTCCTACCTTCTGCTGCCAAACTATAAGGTTAATTAAGGGAATGTCAAGAGAGGTGTATTAACATGATTTCTTTAAGGTATTTTGGGGTTATTAAGGAATTGAAATGGAATGTGAGAGAAAGATTACTGACATGATTTTTTTACTTGTTTATTTATATTATAGCACTGTTAGTGCTGGTTTTTGAGTGGTTTTCTTTCTTATTCTCAATTCTTGTTCTCATCCCCCTCCTTTTTCTTAACTTGTTTTCTTGTTCCTGTTATTATTATTGTTGTTGTTATAACTGACAGTCCTACAACACCCATGTTCATAGAGTGGGCTGCACTCCCTAAGCCCTTCCCAATAATCACATGGTATACTCCTCAAGTCCCTCCACACAGTCACCACCACCACCACCCTGCTCCACCCATCCACCACTAAATTACACCATCCAAGAAGAGCCCCTTTGCAATTGTGTGTGAAATACAGTTGACTTGGAACACTGGAATGCAAAAAGGAAGTGTTAGAGAGGTATTGGAGCAACGTTAAAATTTTTGCAGGTTAAGGAAAGAATTGGAATGTAAAAATAGAGGTGTGCAGGTGTGTGTTTAGGAGTGAGGGTTTTCTGTGTGTGTGTGTGTGCTATTACTATTACTATTATTATTATTATTATTATTATTGTTATTATTATTTTTGTACCTTGATGCCCTATTAGTGAAGGGAAAATGTGAGGTCAGTGCTTTTGGTCATTAGAGTATATATACAGTATATAGATTTTTTCACTCAAACACACATTATTAAAAAAAAAGAAAGCAACAGACACCCACATCAATAAAACACACACACACACACACACACAATCATTCTAACAGCGTGAGAGAGTGTTTTATTGATGTGTATTTACTCACACTGTTAGAATGATTGTGTGTGTGTGTGTGTGTGTGTTTTATTGGTGTGGGTGTCTGTTGCTTTCTTTTTTTTTAATAATGTGTGTTTGTGTGTGTTTTATTGGTGTGTGTGTGTTTGTTGCTTTCATTTTTTTAATAATGTGTGTTTGTGTGTTAGGGTGCATCATATCCCCCTATTTTTTGAAAACATGATGGCAAGCACCTGTCCCTAATATAAATTTATGACACTTTCAACAACAAATATGCATGCCAAGTTTCACTGGTTTTGAGTGGGTTCTAGAGGGTCCACCAAGCTCATGAAGTTTTGTCAAAAATAGTTTATTTTTTATTTTCTTTTATTTTTGCACATTAAAGACATGAAAAACTAGGTATTCAGGAAAGTGTTGACATGTTTAATTGGCTCTGAATACACATGAAAGGACTCTATGGTAACTTATGAATCAATCAAAGAAAATCTAAAATACTGTTTAGTGTATACAACTCTCTAAATAATATTGATAATACAGTATCAACTGTTGATAATCCAGGGAAAACACAAACAGGAATTTAAAGTATTTTTAAGCACAGTTTAACACAAAATGCCTTAATAGTCAGATTTAGCTCAGATATAAATGTTACAGTTGTCAAAATATGTCCATGTAGTAATACTCAGTAAACAGATAGTTATTAATCTAAAGAAAGAAAATAAACAATTCAACATCTTGACAGTTATGTTGGGTGATAACATATTTGCACCACACTGTACAGCACACAGATTCAAAAGTATCATCAGTGATACATGTCTATTTGGAACATTTTCTTAGATTTGGAGTCTGCTTTCTATCAGCCTCAACAACATGGAGGATATTCTGATACTGTTGTTCACTTCTGAACAAAGATAGTCTGTGCTTAGCTTGACATCTGTTCAGCACAATCGTGTACAACATTAAGACATTCTAAGTTGAGGAGTGACTCCTTATAGGCTGGATGTTCTGGCCAGTTTTCAACATCATCTGACTAAGGAGAAGTATTGAGCTGTAACAGATGAAATGGGTACCATGAGTCTGACACAACTAAATCTTCTAATGTTGTTTCTGATGATACGTAATTGGGAAATCTTAGTTTTCCAAAGCCTGATCCAAACCTGCTGTCTGGTCTGGTTAACTCTACATCTGGCTTCACAGCCAGTAAGTTTCTGACGAGGGCTTTCTTGGGTTCCAGGGATACCTTTTCACTGAACAGCGCCAGTGGTATACTCTAAGCGGCAAGGTACCACAAATGTCGCTTGAATGCCTTGATAGCACTGTTTGCAGTCTCAGAGGAGACAGATTTATATCGCAGCAAGTCTTTGTAGAAGTTTAAGTCATTCAGTGGAGCATCTAAAGGTGTAGCACATGTCATCCACCAAGCGGAGTATAACAAAGTAACAAAATTCACAGACTCTCTTAGTTTTTGAATTTGGTGTTTGGTAGTAATTGTTCCACCTAGTAACTTTCCAATCTGAAGTTCAAATAAGCATATCTTTATTGAATAAAGTAGACATCCATCGAACTTTGTGCAGAGCACCAGGTTGCTTTAATGTGAATTTCCTTCCATTTGGATATCCATTCAGAAACACAAGACAGAGTTCTGTGAATTCCAGATAACCATCTCTTTTCTGATGAAAGCTTCCACCAGCAATTTCAAGAACTTTTGTATGTAAGACCTGCTTCGGTTCTTGTGCTTCATCAGAATATGGTGTCAAATCTATCTTGGCTAAATTCTGTGGTTCTCTGCGTGGCAGAAGTGAGTTCTTCTTAAATCTTGAAAACAGTGAAACTTCAGGTGATTTAGACACTTCAGTCTTCAGATCAATGAAGACATGATCAGGCACAACTTCTCCAACGTGATGTCTGCAAGCAGACCATAGCAAGGCACGGCCCAGTTTTTCTTGAATCTTAATGCATGCAGCTGAGATATGCCCAGTGTTTGAGGTCGTGGTATCAAATGCCATATTGACAACTGTATCTGCACAGTGCCACTGTTCCAGAAAATTTGTTGTGAGTTCACTTATGATGACTCCAGATCTACAATCAGTACCTGGTTTGTAAGAAGGTATTCCCAGAAGCTTTACCTCATGTATATTCCCTACAGCAGCAGTGAGATGTTTCTCAGAAACACTAGGACTAGATACTGAAGCTGCAAGTTTTGAGTCCCAATGTAATGTAGTGAGCTTTGGAAGTATCCAGCTCTCCCTGTTACTTGTGGAGATCATCTCCGCAACTTGTCGTCGGGACCTGTCAGCAGTGGCGTAAAATAGTGCAACATTTTCCGGATTACCATCAGCTTCTTCAGTTACACATCGGGTAAATGCTGCCTGCTGGGAAGGGGTCATTTTCATTCTAGTTGCAAGTGACACCAAGTTAGGGTGCTTTAAGATATTATAGAGTATAAAGACTGATGTTGCAGTCTTTTTTGTGCATTTATGTGACACAGGTTGAACAAGCTGAACAGATACATCATCTTCAGCATCGTTACTAATTATGTTACAACTGACAGTCTGAGATGTAGAGGCCTTTTCCTCTTCACACTTGTGTTTTCTTTCACTTTCTGCTGAGATTCAGGCTTCCTTGCATTTTTCCTCTGCAATTAGGACCTTATCAAGGCCACCAAATGTGGCTTTGCGATCAGTTTTCATTGACTTGAGGAATTCAAGATCTTCATTGTTTTTTTTTTTTTTTTTTTAAGTCTCAGCATTTGCCGGCCAGATAACAATTGTATCAGCTAATTTTTTCTGCATATTTTCAGTCTTTTCTAGGGATGGTGGGTGTTCTCTTTAATCTTTTGGAATTGCTCTCACCTTTGGATTTTCATCTAGTAGGGCAATGACCTTTTTTTCTGCTTTCCTGAATGTTATCATTGGAATATTTGCTTTCTTGTAAAAATTTTTGAATTGTTCCATGACAAGTTTTGCTGCCTCCCATTTGGTGCGATGAACTGGAGAGCTCTCTTCAAAGTGCCACATTAAACATCTTAGAACCTGATTGTATATTGGAAGTCTTGAGCCAGGTAAAATGGCATCATCTTTAGTAGTGGCACTTCCAAGTCCATACACAGTTTTTTATTTTCTTGTAGCCACTGGCTGCAGGTTTAAAGAAGATTTATTATCCATCTGTATTCTGTAATGGCCTTGTAGTATGTCACCAGCCAATCAGGGAAGAAGTCAAAGGATCTAAAGGCCAAGGTAAACTAAAAAGTTACAGGCAACTGATAGGTGAGCCCTCTCAGTCTTGGAAGATCATCGATAGTAACTAACACTATTTCAAACCCTGTGAACTCATAGAAGTTTTTGCTGACAATGGAGGAATAAAGGCCTGTGGTGCTCCCTACAGAGCGCTTATAATTGATGTATGAAACTGAGCACTATTACTACACTGCTTGAGGGATATCCAGTATGAAAAAATATTGTATCTTTTAGGCATTTCACTACCACCCTATGTTTATAATACTATGCCTTGGTGGACCCTCTAAATCTTCTTCCATCTGTCCCAAACTTTACACATGTAGTTTAAGTCCATAATGGAACATTTTTAAACTGGGGACAAGGTAGCTTTCCCACACTGGGGGAACTGATGCACCCTATTGTGTGTGTGTGTGTGTGTGTGTATGTGTGTGTTTTATTCATGTGAGTGTCTTTACATTCTCTTTTTATAACTTTTATTATGACATTTATATTTCGAACATGAGACTGAAAATAATTTATGCAGATGGCCTGTAAATTGAGTGCTGCTATGTATGTTTTTTTAAAGACATATTATTGTTGTGTGTGTTTTTTCCCACTTTATTTTCTCACACTTTCTATTTTCTCACTTTTTATTTACAGTATATCCTTAAACTTTATTTTCTCTATTTTCTCACATTTTTTCTCTCACTCTCTTTGTAGCTGCTCTCACTCTCTCTTCTTTTATGGCGTCATGGCAGTGGAGTGTGGTTTGCTGTCCATAATTTGCCGGTGGTCTCTCTTTCTCTCTCTCTTCCTTATTTACATATTTTTTCACGTAAAGATATGTAGCCTTAGGGAAC
>JAGKTI010026336.1:0-13633 GCA_018397915.1 Birgus latro | reverse complement strand
TACCTCGTATCTCTTTTATAACCCCATCCATATACAGTTTGAACAACCATGGAGACATGGCACATCCTTGTTTCAATCCAACCTTCAAATAGAAAAATTCACTCAGTTCATTATCCACACGCACTGAAGCCTTAGCTCCCTCATACATACTCTTCACAGCATTCAGCAACTTCCCATCTACTCCATATATTCATAATACTTTCCATAATCCTTGTCTATAAACCCTGTCACAAACTTTCTTCAAATCCATGAAGACCGCAATATCCACTCTGTCATATGCTTTCTTCAAATCCATGAAGGCCACATACAATTTCTTTCCCTTCTTTAGAAACTTTTCCACTAAAGACCTAAGAATGAATATCTGATCAACACAACCTCTTCCCTTCCTAAACCTCCCTGTTCTCTAACTAATTCCTCTGTTATTTCCCTAACTTTGTCAATAAGTATCCTACCATATACTTTTCCTATTACACTAAGAAGACAAATACCCCTATGATTACCAGACTCTACTTTTTCCCCTTTCCTTTGTACAGGGGAATAATTATACCTGACTTCAATCCTTTGGGACTCTACCATACCTTCCTCCCAGGCCAATCTGCACATCTTCCATATCCATTCTACTTGTATCTCTCCCCCATGCTTCAGTATCTTACCACACACTCCATCAATTCATGGGGCTTTCCACATTTTTACTTTCTTCATTTCTTCCACAACTTCCATCCTACTGATTTCTTCCTCTCTGCTCTTATCCCTCCTTCTCCCAGCCATTCCCCAGCCACTTATACTTGCATTACTTTCATTCTCTATGTTCAACAATTCCTTAAAGTGTTCTCTCCATCTGCTCATTTTTTCGCCCTTTTCTACTAGTAATCTACCATTTTTATCTTTCACTCCTCAACTAACTTCTTTGGCACCCTGTCTAGACCTCTTTACCTCTTTCCAGAACATTTTCTTACATTCCCTCCACTTTAAGGTCAAGTTTCTTCCAAATTCCTAATCCACTCTCTCCTTACTTTCTCTTACTAATCTTTTCACCTCTCTCTTCCTCTCTACATATAACTCTCTCTTCAGTCTCTCAACTTTTTCCGCTCCCGTTTCTCATCCACTCAATATACATATACTTTCTTTTTTTGTGCCACAACCTCTCTCATCTCTTCAGTCCACCGTACTGTTCCCTGTACCCCCTTTCGTCTTCTCTTCACCCCACACAGCACCTCACATGCTGCGCAGATTTCTCCTGTGAATATCTTGCACACAGTCCCCCATTTGCTCCACTCTATATTTACCCAATCGCTCCTCCACTTCCCTCTTATATTCTGCCTTTTTTCCGTCGTCTTATAACTTTTCCACCCTCCATGTATGATCTACTTCCTCCTGTCCTTCCCTTTTTCTATTTCTCCATTTCATATGGACTTTGATTCTGACCTCCACCAAGTGTTGATCCGAAAGTCCACTCCCCCAACCTCTTTTTACTCTTGCATCCATTACACACCTTCTCATCCTTTCATCCACACACACATAATCAATCATTGCCTTCCGTTCATTCAGTTCACCACCCACACTTCTCATCTCTCGCCACGTGTACCTATGGATCATTTTGTGCCTGAAGAGGGTATTAGATATTACCAACCCCCTCCCGGCACAAATGTCCACTAAAGCACTGCCATTCTCATCCATCTATGCAGGGACACCCCACTCACCAACTACTCCATCCACCTTCACATTCCCTACTTTCCATTCATATCTCCAATTGGAAACACTCTCTCATTCCTTTCAAACTTTTCCATGCATGCATCCACATTTGTCCAAAACTCTTCTCTCACTCTGCTTGCACGATCTTGCATTGGCGCATACACGCATACAGTCGCCCACATTTGTAGTCCAACTTTCAGTCTTAGCTACCCACACAATCCTTGAGCCAACTGATCCATACTGTCTTATGTTCTCCTTTCATCTGTTATTCACAACAATACACACTCATTCTTTTGCCCTCTCATTCTCACCTACTCCCACGCATATACCCCATCCACACTCCCATTCTCTCACACTCTCACCTCGCCATTTTGTTTCAATTAATCCGCATACATCCACTTTCGCACCCTCAAGCACCTGGACAATCTCTCTTTCTTTCACCTCATCAATTACACCTCCTACATTCCAAGTAGCTATCCGTACCGTGTCCTTTGTTCCGTACTATGTCCTTTTTATACTTCACCTAATTGTGCCTCATCCATGTTTGAATTCCACAAATTTCTCTACATCTACTTTTCTGTTCGGCACCCCAGCCTCAGTACTGCGCCAATGTCTACATCGCAGCCCATTTTCTGTACCACAATTAATTTTCTTTACTTTAGTGACTGTCCCGGTATGTGTGAAAAAGTGTTATTGTCCCTTTGTGTGCCCCAGTGTCGCACTCCAATGTCTAATACCATTGTGTGCTCGAGTGGCTGTGCCCTACTATTAGTGTCCCAGAGCCTATGCCCTAGTGTCTGCTTTTCTATGTGCCTCGGTGTGTGCCGGTGTATATTTCCTAGAGTGATCCCTATCATTTATTCCCCAGAATCTGTGAACATGTGTCTGTGTCCTAGTGGCTGGATCCCACTGTGTGCTCCAGTGTCTGTGAACCAGTGTATGTGCCATGTCCCACTCACACTCTCGAGTTTGTGTGTAAGTTAAATACCAGAAACTAGTCTCATTTTTCTCTCACACAACCACGCCCCCTCCTTCACCTCACCTCCCAGATTATACTATATTCTTCCTTCTATTATTATTATTATTATTATTTTGCCTCCATCACTTTCTCTGACTTACTGCCATACCTAACCCCCATTCTGATTCATCTTTCCATGGCCTTATCTTCCCTACTGCCTCACCTCCCCCACGACCTCATTTGCCCTACTGTCTCACCTCGCCCAGCCTCACATCCTTTCTGCCTTACCTCCCGCCGGCCTCTCCCCTACATACTGTCTTGCCTCTACCTGTCTCATCCCCACTCCCACTCCATTTCACTATTTCACCTTACATCAGACGTAAGAATATATTAGCACCAACAAAAGGCCCGATAGATCTGGCAAATGAAAACACAAATGACGAAACAGAGATGGCTAATATTCTTAATGCTCTCGTGGCATCGATATTTACAGTGGGCATTGAATGCTCAGTCCCTTCGTGTTCCTCTATATATGAAAATGAAACTAGCTAAACTGGTGAGATCATAGTAAGTGAGATTTACTACTTGCAGTCAGTAAACCTAAGATCAATAAAAACACGGGGATCAGACAGAATATCTTCAAGAATTTTAATGGAACTGTAAAAAAAGAAATACGGAAACATTTAGCCCAAATATTCAATTTATCACTCAGGAGTGACACTACACCACATGACTGGAAACTAGTAAATGTAACATCAGTATTTAAACCAGAAAGCACTCAGAGGGCGCGCATAACTCCGCCAGTCTTTGTTACCAAAACGTTAATAATCAGGCTGCAGTTTTCAGGCTATGTTTGCCATGACGAAAAGCATGACTCTATCAGTTTTTCTTTTCTTACAATGTTAACAGGACAAAGAAAGAAATTCTGGATCCACATCTGGATCCGGATCGGCCTCAAAATCAAATAAACTTTTTCTTGGCCAATGGGCTACCCCTCCAGAAAATATCATCGAAATTTGACTAACTTTTTTAGATACTTTGTGAACAGACAGAGGCAGACACTGGCTATCACATAAGCTCCACCCAGCTTCGATGGGGGAGGTAATAACTGGGAACCATACATTCCGACAATGATTTTGTGACTCATGGCAACTGTTTTCAGAACATATAAATTTAGCTGTCAAGATCTGCATGCAAATGCTCAATAGGCAACCTAAAAAAAAAAAAAAAAAACTATATCAAAATGATGGAATGGTGACTCTGCAGAGAACTCTACCAGTCTATCGCAAGGGGCCTTAATACTGTAAACATTGGCCACAAACAAACTGCCTCCAAGTCATCCTGTCCTCCGTCCTCTGGCATTTGGCTGCTGTCTCTCCAAATGGAACCCCTCTCTGTCATATAACTCCCCACCCTGGTTCCTTCATCCCATCAGAGGTCTCCACTTCACCTCATCCTCCCACCACCTCACACTCAAAAACACTCTCCTTGTCTGTTTGAAACCTTCTATCTTCTTACAGTGGCCAGACCGTCTCCTAATGCTCTCTAGCACACCCACTTGAACGCTGCAGTACTCCGTCACACCATAGCTTGTCTGTATGACTCATCATGAACTCAAAATGACCCTCTCTGATATATAAATATAATTTCCACGGCTCTCACTCTTGACTTGTGTCCTTCCAGTAAGGTTCAGGCTTCACTTCCATAAGTTAGAGTGGGGCTTGGAATTCTGTCATATACCAACGTTTTTACTATCATGCTCACTTGTCTTAATTACAGAGTCACAATGAATGAAGAGGATAAAAACATATGTCATATGTCATGTCCTTTGATGAAATACTAAAAAACTGATCAAACAAAGTAAGAAAAATCTTCAAGTGCACATTGCTAACATCAGAAAGTCAAACCGAAGAGAATTCTGAATTCACATTAGTAGTATGATATTAAAACTGACAATAGACCCGCTAGTTTTAGCAACTAGAGAGCATACAAACCATGTAACAGGGTGACTAAAAATCATTGTACTTTTAATGCTTTGTTATTGGCAGGAGAAAACTCATGGAAGCAATAATCATTCCAAGGAAAATCAAAGAAGTACTACCTGAGGGCCTCCCAATCTGCAGCTCCAAAGTGCCACGGGCGGCGTTTCTTTGGAGGGTCCACAGGCCGTACCAGAGCAATAGGACAGGTTAAGGTAATAAGGCTATGATCGGAGGAGCCCAACGGAGAAAAAAGATTAACAGTGTAAGCAGAAGGATTAGTTGTTAGGAAAAGGTCAAGTATGTTGGAACTCTCTCCAAGGCGGTCAGGGATACGGGTAGGGTGCTGTACAAGCTGCTCTAGGTCATTAAGGATGGAAAAGATGTCGTTCACCAGGTGGATCAGTGAAAGGAGAGGAGAGCCAAAGGTGGAGGTGAACATTGAAATCTCCTAGAATGGAGATTTCAGAGAAAGGAGAAATGGATAGAATGTGTTCCATCGTAGAAGTAAGATAGTCAAAGAATTTTTGATAGTCAGTAGAATTAGGAGATAAATAAACAGCACAGATATATTTAGTCAGAGAATGACAGGACAGCCGAAGCCAGAGAGTAGAGAATTCAAAAGAATCAAGTTCAGGAACACGAGAGCAAGATAGATCGTTGCGTATATATACGCAACAGCCACCTATGGCTTTGAAATGAGAATAAAGAAAGTAGGAGGATACAGAAAAGGGTTTGCTGTCAGTTGCCTCAGACGGCTGAGTCTCAGAGAGAAAGAGAAGGTGAGGTTTGGAGAAGAGGTGGTGTTCAACGGAGCGAAAGTTAGAGGAAAGGCCGCGAATGTTACAGAAATGAAGAAGGAGTGAGTCCGACAGTGGTTCCAGGCAGCTCTGTGAGTCGTCACCGGGAGAGGGGCGGATTGTGGGGGCATTTATGTTCCCCCCCCCCTGGGGACTCCGAGGCATGATTTTTGTGCGCCATTTTCTTTTTTTTTTTTTACAAATTTTGAAAAGGAAGTGTAGTGTGTAGTGTGCATGTAGTTTGGTGTTGACAGTTAGAGAAACTTGTATTGGAGAGCATGCTGGTCTACTCCACTCATCTTCCCCTGGTCTCATCCTCAGTTACTGCCTCACCTTCCCCGGCCTCACCCCAACCTACTGCTTCACTTTCTCCTGGTCTCACCCCCATCTATTGCCTTACCTTCCTCCGGTCTCACACTAACCTACTGCCTCATCTTCCCCCTGCCTCACCTCCAGCTTCTGTCTCACCTTCCCCAAACCTCGCCCCAAGCTTCTGCCTCACCACTCTCCCTCTTCACTCCCACTTTCTTCCTCACCTCAACCCTGGCCTCACCCCACTTTCTGTCTCACCTTCTCCCGGATGAACTTACCTTCTACCTCTCCTTCCATCCCCGTCTGCCTCTCTCATCTGCTACCTTTTCTCCTTTGTCTTCAATCCTCTTTCCCTTGCCTCTCTGTCCTCTAGTCTTACATACTGCCTTGTGTCCATTTCCTTCTAATTTACTTTCCATTTTTTAATGTTCTGAACTGGCAAGTTGGAAACTAGTTTTGCTTCCAAGAGTTTTTATTCTTGTCTTTGACTTACAGAATAGTTGTGTTAGTTATCTTCCTTACAGCAAACCGCCTCTTAAGAACCAATAGGTCTGGTGCTGTTTGCTTACCTTTATACTCTTTTCTCCTCCTTTGTGCTCTGTTTCATCTTCAGAAATATTTATTACAGCAGGGAGGATAAAAATAATCTCAGTTAATATTTTCGCCAAAAATTTTAGAGTTTGTAGTACAGTGTACTTAAGCCCCCCCAAAAAAAAATTCGAAAAAAAAAAACTGATGAATAAGAGTTAACATCCTAGCTCCCGTTCCTAACTTTTCCCTCCCTTCTTCTCTTCCTCCTGCCTTCCCTTCTCCCCTTTCCTTTTCATTCTTTTCTAATTCCTTGATATCTCTTCCATTCTCTTCTTTTCCTATTTCCGTCCATCTCCTTCACACTCACCCCTCTATCTTGCTTCCCTTCACTAGCCTCCTATACTCAATTTCCATCATCGTCTCCACAGTTTTCTACACATTACCCTTATGAATCCTTTCTTTGCCCACCTTCCTCTCGTCATTCTAGTCACCTCGCCCATCATTCCCTCTCTCCTCCTTTGCATTCCCTCTCTTGCCACTCATCTCCTCTAGGATCCTCTTTACTCTCGTTCCCATGATCCCTTCCCTCTCTTTCACCTCCTCTGCACCATTTGCCCTCCCTCCTTTCACCAAAAAACTTCAGTGATCGATTTCATGTATTCCCCTACATCTGAACCCACCCATTCCGTATCCCCCTTCACCTCCTCCTATGCACAGTACACCGTCCCACACCTTCAGCTACACATCCTTCTTCCCTTTCTCTGCAGCTACACCTCTTACAGCGTCCTCGCCTCCCCTTGCACGTCCTTTCTTCCTCATCCCCTGCAATCCTCTACATCCGTTATTAACACTTTTTCCCTCTCCATTTTTTTTTCATGCTATGATACTCATTATTTATGGGACGGTTCTTGGACGGATGTCGGGTGTTGACAGAGGAAGAGCAAGAGAAGGAATGGCCTTGTTAGTGAGCCCGGAAGGGCAACAGTTTGTGACTGAATGGAAGGGAGTGAGACTGATGTGGGTGGAAGCGACATTTGGACGTGAGTTGTGAGTATCTGTGAGTGCATATGGGCCTGGTACTGAAAGGCATGAAGAAGAAGGGGACTTTCTGGAATGATGTTGATGAGTGTCTGCAAAATTTCGGAGCAAATGTGAATGCGGTGATGATGGGAGATCTGAATGCTAGAGTGGGAAATGTAGCAGTTGAAGGTGTCGTTGGTATGCATGGTGTGCCTGGAAGGAATAAAAATAGGGAAAGAATGATAAGGATGTGTGTTGAACGGGAGATGGTGATTGGAAGTACCTTGTTTAAGAAGAAAGATATTTAGAAGTATACATGGGTGAGACAGGAGGGTGGAAGGTTTGTTGATAGAGCATTGATGAACTATGTGGTTGTGTCCAGGAATGTAAGAGGAAGACTGTTGGATGTGAGAGATTCGAGAGGGGTGGGTGGAGGTATGTCTGATCACTACCTGATGGAGGGAAAGTTGAGCGTAGGTATGAGGTGGGTGAGAGCTTGGAGAGTTGGGTGTGGTAAAGAGGTTTTGAAAGTGAGTGAGCTGGATAAAAGAGAGAAAATAACAGAGTATCAGAAGTTAAAAGAGGAGTGGAACGCATTGAAAGATCAGAAAAATGGCAGTGTGGAGGAGGAATGGCAGTTGTTTAAGAGTGCTGTGGTGGGATATGCGGAAGAGATGTGTGGTGTGAGACGAGTGAGTGGTGGTGTATGAAAGGGAAGTGAATGGCGGTGTGAGGAAGTAAGTATGGCTGTAGCTGATAAGAGACGTGCATATGTACTGTGGCTGCAGAGGAAAGATGAGGTTTCATACAAGAAGTATAAGGAAAAGAGGAATAGGGCGAATTGGGCTGTGTGTGATGCTAAGTGGCAGCAGATGAGAGGTGGGGTAGGCGGTTTACTGAGAATTTTCAGCAGAATAAGAAAATGTTTTGCAAAGAGATGAAGAGGGTGTGAGTGGGAGAGTCTGGGAAAGAAAAGCGAGTAAAAGCAGAGGATGAAAGGATGTTAACTGAGATGGATGCAGTAACAAAAAGACTGTATTTGAAAGACTGTTAAATGTAGAGGAGGAAGGGGAGGCTGAAATTGTCAGATGGAAGGGTGCAAGGAATAAATATGTTGGGAGAGTTGAATGATTCTTTGATTACAGTGGAGGAAGCGCAGGAGGCAGTAAAGGAAATGAAGCAGGGAAAGCTGCAGGTATGGATGGGTGTGCTGTGGACTGTCTAAAAGGTGGTGGAGCGACTATTGTTGAGTGGCTCGTAACATTGCTGAATGTGTGTCTTGTGAGCGGTATGGTGCTGATTGACTATAATAGGCAAGTGCGTTTGTGGTTCCCTTGTATAAAGGTAAGTGTGATAAGTATGAATATACTTGTTCTAGGGTATAAGTATGTTGAGTGTTGTAGGTAAGGTTTATGGCAGAGTGTTGATTAAGAGAGTTAGAGAGGGCACAGAGTGAGTGATTGGTGATAAGCAGTGTGGCTTCAGGAGAATGAGGGGATGAGTGGATCAGGTGCTTGCTGTAAGATACTTGTGTGAAAAGTATTTAGTGAAAGGTAAGGATGTGTTTTGGGCGCTCATGGATTTAGAGGAAAGCGTATGATAGAACTGATAGGGAGGCTTTGAGAACTGTTCTGAGTTTGTATGGACTAGATGGTAGGTTGTTAAATGGAGTAAAAAGTTTTTATGTACATAGCAGAGCGTGTGTACGAGTGGGAAATACTATGAATGATTGGTTTCCCGTGAGAGTGGAGTTGCGGCAGGGATGTGTGATGTCACCATAGTTGTTTAATATTTATATGGATGGTTTTGTAAGGGAGGTGAGCGCAAGAGTGTTAGGTGGAGGTCTGAGTCTGGTGAATGGTGATGGTAGAGAGTGGAATCTGAGTCAGCTGCTGTTTTCAGATGATATGCACTGGTGGCTGATTCAGAGAAGAGACTGTGATAGTTGGTAGAGGAGTTTGGAAAGGTGTGTGAAAGGAAGAAATTGAGAATAAAAGAGAATAAGGGTACAGGTTTGAAGTGTACAAGGTTGGTAGATGGTAGGAGGATGAATGCAGTTTTGAATGCTAGGTTACTTGAGGCCTTAGAGTGTTTTAAGTATTTAGGGTCACATGTTGCTGTGGATGGAAGAATAGATGTAGAAGTGAAGTTTAGAACGAATGAAGTAGGAAAGGTGCTGGGAGGAATGAAGAAAGTGTTTAGATGTCTTTCGCTTAGAATGGATGTAAAGAGAGGGCTGTATGAGGGTGTAGTTGTATTGACTGCACTATATGGGGATGAAACATGGAATATTGGTGTAGCAGAAAGGAAGAGTTTGAATGTAATGGAGATGAAGTGTCTGAGGAGTATGTGTGGAGTGATGTGTATGGATCGAGCAAAAGATCGTGAAGTGCGAAGGAGAACTGGAGTTATGTGGGAGATGGCTGAACGAGTTGAACATAGAGTGTTGGTCTGAGTTTGGGAGTAGACTAATAGCACAAGTCGAGCAGGGCAGTACTCCCGAGGTGGATGGAAAGCTGTTGACAGTGAGAGCTGGAGCTCCCGTTTCATCAGCCCCCGGGACTAGTTCCCACCATCCGCCTTTGCTGAACTTTTTCAGTGTTTCAGTTACACGGAGAGTAGGCCAGCATGTTCTTCAATACAAGTTTCTCTAACTGTCAACACCAAACTACATGCACAGTACACACTACACTACCTTTTCAAAATTAAGAAAAATGGCGCCTAATAACAGTTCCTCGGAGTCCCCAGGGGGGGGGGCATAAATGCCCCCACCATCCGCCCCTCTCCCGGTGATGACTCATGCCTGGAACCACTATCTGACTCACTTCTTCATTTCTGCAACATTCGCGGCTCTCTTCTAACTTTCTTTCTGTGGAACACCACCTCTCCTCCTCTGAACCTCACCTTCTCTTCTTAACTGAGACTCAGCTGTCTGAGGCAACTGACAGCAAACCCTTTTCTGTATTCTCCTACTTTCTCTATATCCATTTCAAAGCCAAAGGTGGCTGTTGTATATGTACGCAACGACCTATCTTGCTCTCGTGTTCCTGAACTTGATTCTTCTGAATTCTCTACTCTCTGGCTTCGACTCTCTTGTCATTCTCTGACTAAATATATCAGTGCTGTTTACTTACCTCCTAATTCTACTATCTAAAATTCTTCGACTATCTTTCTTCTACGGTGGAACACATTCTATCCATTTCTCCGTTCTCTGAAATCTCCATTCTACGAGATTTCAAGGTTCACCACCACCTTTGGCTCTCCTCTCCTTTCACTGATCCCAAGGTGAACAAGCCTACACCTTTTCTATCCTTAAAGACCTTCAGCAGCTCGTACAGCACCCTACCTGTATCCCTGACCGCCTTGGAGAGAGCTCCAACATATCTGACCTCTTCCTTACAGCTAATCCTTCTGCTTACACTCTTAATCTTTTCTCTCCGTCGGGCTCCTCCGATCATAACCTTATTATCTTAACCTGTCCTATTGCTCCGGTGCGGCCTGGGGACCCACCAATGAAACGTTGTTTGTGGCACTTTGGAGCTGCGGATTGGGAGGCCCTCAGGCAGTACTTCTTTGATTATCCCTGGAATGATAATTGCTTCCATGGCCGGGAGCCATCTGCGTGTGCCTTACGCATTACGGAGATTATTCTCTCGGGCATGGAAGCATACATTCCTCTCTCATATCCTCTGTCTAATCAAGAAAGCCTTGGTTTAATCACGCTTGTTCTAATGCTGTCCGCAACAAGGAGAGGGCCTACAAAAGGTACAGGAGCCAACCCACCCCTGAATCACATCTTTCTTATGTTTCTGCCCGGAATCGTGCTAAGTCTGTTCTTTGCTCTGCTATAAGTAATTTCATCAGCACTAAATGTTCTCAACTCTCCAACTCGAATTCTTCACGCTCCTCCTGGCACCTTGCTAAAAACCTTTCTAACAACTTTACCTCATCATCCTTCCCTCCTCTTTTCTACTCTGATGGCCCTGTAGCTATTTCTTCTACTGATAAAGCAGATCTCTTCACTCAGACTTTCTCCTCCAATTCCACCTTAGACGATTCCGGTGCAGTCCCTCCATCATTTCCCCCCTCTGACTTCCTTATGGCTGACACTAAAATTTCTTCATCTGATGTATTATCAGCCATCACTGGCCTCAGTACTAACAAGGCATATGGGCCTGATGGGGTCCTTCCTGTTGTCCTCAAGAACTGTGCTTCTGTGCTCACACCCTGCCTAGGTAAACTCTTTCGCCTTTGTCTGTCAACTTGTACCCCTCCTTCTTGCTGGAAGTTTGCTTTCATTCAACCAGTCCCAAAGACGGGTGACCATTCCCAACCCGATAACTGTCGTCCAATTGCTTTAACATTCTGTGTATCAAAAGTGTTCGAGTCAATTCTTAACAGAAAAATTTTGAAGCGTCTTTCCCATTACAACCTTCTTTCTGATCGTCAGTATGGGTTTCATCAGGGACGCTCCACTGGCGACCTTTCAGACTCCTGGTCATCCTCCTTTCGGGACTTTGATGAAAGCTTTGCCACTGCGCTTGACATCTCAAAGGCTTTCGATCGAGTCTGGTATAAATTTCTAATTTCTAAACTGCCTTCTTACGGTTTCTATCCTTTTGCCTGTGCCTTCATCTCTAGCTTCCTTTCTCGTCGCTCCATAGCCGTTGTTGTAGACGGCCATCGTTCTTCTCCTAGACCTATCAACAGTGGTGTTCCTCAGGGCTCTGTCCTATCACCAACTCTCTTCCTTTTATTCATCAATGACCTTCTAAGCTGTACATCTAACCCTATCCACTCGTACGCTGATGATTCCACCCTTCACCTTTCCATTCTGTTCCCGCAACGTCCATCTCAGCAGTCTTCAACAAACAAGGGATGAGGCTGTGGCACACCTAATGTCTGACTTGACCCGTATCTCTGACTGGAGTAGAAATAATCTTGTTTTTAATGCATCAAAGACTCAGTTCTTACACCTATCAACCTGACAAAACCTTCCATAGGAGTACCCACTGATGTTTAATAATGTCCATCTCGTTCCTGCATCATCCTTGAACATGCTTGGGGTTTCATTCACTCGAGATTTATCTTGAAAAGAACATATTACAACTCTTGTTAAATCTGCTTCCAAGAGATTAGGTGTGCTAAGCCGACTCCGAACCTTCTTTACCCCTCCACAGTTGTTGACTTCATACACGGGTTTTATTCGCCCATGTATGGAGTACAACTCTCATCTGTGGGGAGGCTCCCCACATACAGCCCTTCTCAGTAGGGTGGAGTCAAAGGCTTTTCATCTCATTAACTCTCCTCCTCTTATTGATTCCCTTCAACCTTTGTCTCTTCGCCACACTGTTGCATCTTTATCTCTTTTCTATCGCTACTTCAATGGCCACTGTTCCTCTGAATTGTCTGCTTGCATCCCTCCACCTCTACGACGGGCACGAAGTACCCGTCTAGCAACAAACACTCATTCCTTTCCTGTCCAACTCTCTAATGCAAGAGTTAATCGTTACTCTCAGTCCTTCATTTATGCAACTGGTCAGCTCTGGAACTGTCTTCCACTGTCTGTATTTCCTACTTCCTATGATCTCCAGTCTTTCAAACGCAGATTGTCCAGGCATCTCGAAATGAATGGATCTTGAATTTGGCTCTCTTTTGTATTGTTTTTGTTTTTTCTTGGAAGGAAATGTTTGCGGGCCCACGGCATTTGGTTCCTTCTTACTTGCATTAAAAAAAATAATAATAATAGAGAGAAAATGGATGACGAGCGATTGGTGAAAAAGATAACTGGATGAGATGTGAGAAGTCTAAGACTGAGAGGAAGACCACGAATAGGATGGATGGTTAGTGAGAAGAGAGCGTTAGATGCGACATGGATGTCTGTAGAGCAAGGAAGTGTGGCTGCGCGTTATTTGGAAGACTGGAGAGAAATTGTGAATGAATAAAAGGTGAAGTGGCATTTGGTTTGATCAGTTGATCAGGTCACGTGCAGGTAAGAGGATGGGCCCATTATGATGTGGCAGGGGTAAACCAGCTCTACTGTCGGGCCCTGCTGCGGATGGTACTGATTGTACTGTGCATTTGACCATCGTGCTGTGTGGTGCGGTGAGGATCTGCCACTTCTCCCCTTGGGGCTAAGTACGAGTAAATGTGTGTATATGTGGATGAGTAAATTGGGAGTGTGTCGTCCTGTCTCGGCTACCCCTCTTCTTTTGGGGAAAGCAGCATAGGTAGGCTATATAGATAGACGGATGAGTCAGTTCTTGTTATATGTAATCTCTCTCTCCCTCTTTTTGTCTGTCTGTCTTTGTCTCTCTCTCTCTCTCTCTCTCTCTCTCTCT
>JAGKTI010026335.1:2624-13633 GCA_018397915.1 Birgus latro | reverse complement strand
AATACCCTCTTCAGGCACAAAATGATCCATAGGTATACATGGCGAGTGGTGAGAAGAGAGGACCGGGGAATGAATGAACGGAAGGCAATGATTGACTATGTGTGTGTGGATGAAAGGATGAGAAGATGTATAATGGATGCAAGAGTATATAGAGGTTGGGGGAGTGGACTTTCTGACCACCACTTGGTGGTGGCCAGAATCAGAATCCAAACAAGATGGAGGAAGAGAAGAGGGGAAGGACAGGAGGAAGTGTTTGTTACAAGGAGGGTAGAAAAGTTGCAAGAGGATGGAATAAAGGCTGAATATAAAAGGGAAGTGGAGGAGCAATTGGGTAAATATAGATTGGAGCAGATGGGGGATGTGGAGGGTGTGTGCAAGGTATTCACAGAAGAAATCTGTGCAGCATGTGAGGTGGTGTGTGGGGTGAAGAGAAGACGAAAGGGGGGTTCAGGAAACAGCATGGTGGACTGAAGAGGTGAGAGAGGCTGTGGCACAAAAGAAGAAACCATATAATGAATGGATGAGGAACAGAGGTGATGAAGAAGCTGAGAGATGGACAAGAGAGTTATATGTAGTGAGGAGGAGAGAGGTGAAAAGATTAGTAAGAGAGAGTAAGAAGAGAGTGGATGAGGAATTTGGAAGAAATTTGAGTGCAAAGTGGAGGAAATGTAAGAAAATGTTCTGGAAGGAGGTAAAGAGAGCTAGACAGGGTGCCAACGAAGTCAGTGGGGATGTGAAAGATAAAAATGGTAGATTAGTAGTGGAGAAGGGAGAAAAAATAAACAGATGGAGAGAACACTTTAATGAACTGTTGAACATAGAGAATGAAAGTAATGCAAGTATAAGAGGCTGGGGAATGGCAGGGAGAAGGAGGGTTGTGAGAAGAGAGGAAGAAATCACCAGGATGGAAGTGGTGGAAACAATGAAGAAAGTTAAAATGGGGAAAGCCCCAGGAATTGATGGAGTGTGTGGTGAAATGCTGAAGCATGGGGGAGAGATAGTAATAGAATGGATGTGGAAGGTGTACAGATTGGCTTGTGAGGAGGGTAGAGTCCTGGAGGATTGGAAGTCAGGTATAATTATTCCTCTGTACAAAGGAAAAGGGGGAAAAGCAGTGTGTGGTAATCATAGGGGCATTTGCCTTCTCAGTGTAATAGGAAAAGTATATGGTAGGTTACTTACTGACAGAGTTAGGGAAATAACATAGGAATTAGTTGGAGAAGAACAGGGAGGTTTTAGAATGGGAAGAGGTTGTGTAGACTAGATATTCATTCTTAGATCCTTAGTGGAAAAGTTTCTAGAGAAGTGAAAGAAGTTGCATGCAGCCTTCATGGATTTGGAGAAAGCATATGACAGGGTGGATAGACAAGGATTGTGGAAAGTATTAAGAATATATGGAGTGGATGGGAAGTTGTTGAAGGCAGTGAAAAGTATGTATGAGGGTGCTAAGGCTGCAGTGCGTGTGGATGGCAAACTGAGTGAATCTTTCCATTTGAAGGTTGGATTGAAACAAGGATGTTTCATGTCTCCATGGTTGTTCAATCTGTAGATGGATGGGGTTATAAAAGAGATACAAGGTCGGGCAGTGGATGTTGGACCGGCCCTAGTGAGAGAGGGCAATGTTTGGAAACTCCCTGTACTGTCGTTTGCAGATGATACTGTGTTGTTGAGCGAAGACGAAGGGGAGCTGCAAGGCTTGGTAGATGAGTTTGGGAGAGTGTGTAAGAAACGGAGTCTAAAGGTGAATGTGGGGAAGAGTAAAGTGATGGTCTTTGAGAGAAGTGAAGCTTGTGAATGTACAGTGAGATTGGATGGGAAGGATATGGAGAATGTGAGTGCATTTAAGTACTTGGGTAGTGTGATGAGTAAGGATGGAAGTCTGGAGGGTGAAGTGCTTGAAAGGGTGCAACATGGAAGGAAGGTTGCTGGTTCGTTGAAAACAGTGATAAGAAACAGGGAGGTGAGCATGGACGTGAAAAAGTTGTTACGTGACAGTATTGTGATACCAACTCTAACATATGGAAGTGAAGCTTGGACCCTGTTGGAAGGACAGAAGTCCAGAGTGAGAGCAGTGGAAATGAGTTATTTGAGAGGAGCATGTGGAGTCACATGGAGAGACAGACTAACAAATGAGGAAGTGAAGGAGCGTTGTGGTGTGATTGTGGACGTGATAGGAAGTGTTAGGAGAAACTCGTTAAGGTGGTTTGGGCATATGGAGAGGATGGAAAGTGAAAGACTGACGAGGAGAGTGTATGTGAGTAAGGTGGAGGGGGCGAGAGGGAGGGGGAGGCCGAGGATGAGATGGAGGGATGGAGTGGAGAGGTACATGAGAGAGGGGGGTGTGAGTTGGGAGCGGGGTTGTGAAATGACGGGGGACAGAGCAACATGGAGGCGATATGTTTGTGACCACCCCATGCGGGATTGAGGCGTCTGGCAGTGGATAGATAGGTAGATATCTCTGGACACTGCATAACAAGTGACAGTTGTGATAGATCGATATACATATTGTATCATCCCCCTGGAGACTGATCTTTTGGGATGGACTGTTGGGTTAATCTTTCCAACTGGTAGTACTTTCCCTGCCATGTTTTGGCCAGGGATTGTAAATAGGACCCCGAGTGAGGCGAGGGGAAGGTCTAGAATCTATGTTGCATATGTTAACGCGTCCCCAGACTGGATCAGTGTATCTGGTCAGTATAAGGTGGGCACAGTGGAACCCCTCAAGGAAGTAAGGTGGGACAAGAGTCAAGAAAGTGAACAAGGACAGGTAGCTAGTGCGTCACAGTGGTAACAGGGAGAAGAGTAGAGAGCTTGTTCCTAAAGATAAACAAACTGTTTACCCCAGACATTCGGGACAACGATTCTCTCAAATGTCTAGTGAGAAAGCATTCCCATGAGTTCTCCCTGCCAGAGAAACCATTAAATACTACAACTTTCTTCCTCCATCATATCTGTGCTACGGGACCAGTTGTGAACCGTCGTCCCTATAAGATACCGGCTAAGTGTCATGATGCTCTCAGGCAACAGTTGAATGAGTTGAGAGAACAGAATATAATATGACCCTCTTGCACCTTATTGCTCACCATTAGTCCCAGCAGCTAAAAAAGGTGGTGGATTACAGATCTGTCTTGACTTTCGACACTTGGATAAGCAGATAATGTCGGATATCATTACCAATCATGTGAGGATTATGTTAGGCCTTCAGAGTATAATGCAAACTCGCCTGAGTGTGAACATCTTACCAAAAAGTTGTTGCTGGAGCTTCTAAACAATATTTCATTAATGAGACCTGGACTACTTTTCCCTGCTTCTCCTGAATATCTTGCCTTGTATAGTGACCTAGTGAGGGTTATGTCTTGCAAGACTTCCTTTTCAGTGTGCTTCTGTTTGTTAATTCCAGTACAGGGTGACCCAGCAGACACCTTTGATGTCTTCCGCATCACTTCTTTGCCCTATAAAGTCTCTGAGACAAATGTTTTTATACAGACTGTCCCCTTTGCTAAATTTATTGCACTTAATGAAAATTGCCAGCACTGTATGTTTGATGGATGATTTCACTTAGTGTTGTACCCATCAAAAACTACTTGTTTGTGAGCCTTAGGGCCCAGTATTGAGATCTAGCACTAACATTTGTGAAAGTGCTACATTCCTAAATAAGGATATTGCACCTAAGTTATGCAGAAAAAGGGTGCTCAATAACTTTGTTCCTGTCTTTGTCAGAGATCAGAATACAAGGTGTTTCTCCACAAACACCCAAATTCAGTTTACCCTTAATTGTGTTGTAAATGATAATTACAGAACCATTGAGATTGTTCAAGGTCTGCGTCATGTAGTCCTTCGTGACGGTTGCAGTGCCCATAGTGAAATGCTTGCCCTGCCGGCTTATGCCACCCTCACCAAGAACACCAAACCATCTGTACTCCCTCACGCCGTGCCCTTCAACATGTCACTTTCTCGTGTTGAATTACATGCCATACAAGCGCTTCCTGAGCTCTTTCCCCAGAATAATTAATTTAACTCTTTGTATTTTGATGAGTTGCTGCACAGATAATCCAGATCAATACAGGATAGAGGTACTGTCACCACTTGGATCCTCTGACTGGAATCTCATCAAAGCTTCATTAGTTAGCCCCCTCCAAACCTCACCGTTCTGAACCTGTCAGGGTGACCCGATGGCACTTTGATAGGGCAAACTGGGATGGATTTAGAAATTATCTTGCTGACATTCCATGGCAGTCTTTCCTCTGTAGCGATGCCAATTCTACCCAGTCCCACATTAGTGATTTAACTAGCTGGTATGGATTTATTCATACCAAGTCAACAGTTCACTAAAAGATCGAACTCTCCAAAATGGTTTGATAAGAACTGTGCCAGAGCAACAGCCCAAAAGTCATTAGCATATAACTCTTACTTAAAATAAAAAACATCTGAATCACTCTGTCAATTTAAAATTGCTAGAAACCATGCAAAATCTGTAATAAATCTTGCTAAATCAACCTTTCTTCATAATCAAGCATCAAAACTACTTAACAACCCTAATGACAATAGAATATTCTGGTCAGCTCTTAATTCTTTCAGTAATAACTTTAACAAGTCATCATCCATTCCCCAACTAAAATATTCAGATGGCAGCATTACAAATGACCCACATAGGAAAGCAGATATCTTTGCCAGTACATTTGCCAGAAATTCTACTCTAGAGGAAGTCAGCCAGAACTTCCTAGTACTAGAACTTGACTCCCCCGAAAGTGTTCCACATCAATTATAAACACAATACTTAAAATCCATCCTAGACAATTTGCCTACCAACAAAGCTCCAGGCCCAGATGGAATTCCTCCAATTGTTTTGAAAAAGTGTTCCCCAGAACTTGCCCCTGTTCTTGCTAAATTATTCAGAATATGCATACATACTTCTTCATTCCCTGATTCGTAGAAAGAAGCCAATATCCACCCAATTCCAAAGAAAGGAAGTTCCTCTGACTGCTCTGATTACAGACCAATAGCTGTCACATCTTCTCTTGGTAAAGTACTTGAAATTTTAATCAATAAGCACATAGTTAAACACCTTGAATCCAACAACTTAATTAGAGATATACAGTATGGTTTTCGCCACGAAAGATCCACCATTGACATGCTCAATCTCCTGACTCATACCATCCATCAGTCAATCAATTGACCTTTATGGGGAAGGTTATGCAGTAGTCCTTGATATTTCTAAAGCTTTTGGCAGAGTATGGCATCGTTCACTGCTGTCCACACTGCCTTGCTATGGACTAACTTTTGTTCCTCTGGTTGCCTCATATCTCAGCGACAGAAAAATAAAAGTAGGCGATGTAGATTCCAATTTCCACTCAATTAACACCGGAGTGCCACAGGGATCAGTTCTGGTGCCAACCCTGTTCCTGGTTCATATTAACAATCTCTTATCTGTCACTCACAATCCCATCCATTCATATGCAGGTGACTTAACACTTCATAGTTCATTCACACTCAGACACCCATTTACAAAGTCTGATATTTCTAATTCTCAATTCAGTACAGCCATCTCCATAAATCAAGACTTCTGTGATCAGTGAATGGGGACAAAACAACCTTGTCTCATTTGACGCTAGTAAAACTAAATACAGTATATACAATTTACTAATAGACGGATATTGCCAGACTTGTATATTACCTTCAGTGCTACTTATATTCCCATCTCCAGAAGTATTGAAATTCTTGGTGTCTCACTTAACAATGCCCTCAGCTGGACCTCTCATGTCAGATCACTTGCTAAAACCACCTAATAGAAACATGGATTATTGTACAGAGTCCATAACATCATCACTGAAGAGCTGTTAGCTATAATTTGTAAGAGTCATGTGCACTCTCAGCTTGAATGTTGCTCACCCATGTGGAGTGGATGTGGAGAGGTTGCACTAAAACAACTAGACAAAATTCAGAAGAAAGCTGTTGGAATTATTAATAACCCTGCTATTACAAACAATTTACCTCCCCTATGAGTAAGGAGGAATGTTGCCTCCCTTGCATTATTTTACAGATATTTTTATGGCAAATGCTCAGACGAAGTTGTGTCCATTGTGCCACCTCTCCATGCCTTCCCTCGTGCTACACGGGCATCTAGCAGCTCTCATGACTGGAATGTCACGCAGCCATATAGCAGAACTTCCGTCTCTCAGAATTCTTTTATTCCCCGAACTGCATCTCTCTCTGGAACTTGCCGAACCAGAGTTGTTTGCCTCCAAACTTCAACCTACAGCAGTTCAACTCCAAGTGTTACAGATATTTCATGAATGGAGGCCACCAGTAATCTGGTGTATGTTTTTTTTCCCCCCCTCTGTTCTGTTATAAAAAAAAAAAAATCCAATCTAAATTCCTGCTTGAACCCTCTCCCTAACCAACCCCACCAATGACTCTTAGAAGTTTATGTGTATGCCATGGTAGCTGTTATTGCTGAGTTATTTGAGAGGAGCATGTGGAGTCACATGGAGAGACAGACTAACAAATGAGGAAGTGAAGGAGCGTTGTGGTGTGGTCGAGGACGTGATGGGAAGCGTTAGGAGAAACACGTTAAGGTGGTTTGGGCATGTGGAGAGGATGGAGAGTGAAAGACTGATGAGGAGAGCGTATGTGAGTGAGGTGGAGGGGGCGAGAGGGAGGGGGAGGCCGAGGATGAGATGGAGGGATGCAGTGGAGAGGTGTATAAGAGAGGGGGGGGGGTGAGTTGGGAGCGTGGTAGTGAAATGGCAGGGGACAGAGTGACATGGAGGCGATTTGTTTGTGGCCACCCCGTGCGGGATTAAGGCGTCTGGCAATAGATAGATAGATAGACACACAGATATTGCTCTTGCCACGCTTGACTCACACGCTCATGCTCCTGGCTGGACCTCTCTACATTCTTGCCATCCCAGGGTCCTGTTCCTGACACCCGGGACTCCACTGCTATGCCTATGAGGTGGAGGGCGAGAACGCAAGGGGAGGAATGTTGAGATGGTGACAGTTGCTTAGTGGGCAATGTGGCCTTCTTCGACAACAATGTCCTTAATGGTGCAGATCAAGATGCCATTAAGAGAATGGACAAACCAATCCAACTACAATTACCAACCTTTCAGCCTGGTCACATCAGTCAGAGGCCTGGGTGGAGGTGGAGTGTAGGAGGAGAAGACGACAGAAGTGAAGACGAAGAAGAGAATGGAGAAGAGGATGCACTGGCCATGGAAAGGGAGCATCGTAGGTTGCTGAAGCCCCGTATTAGACTCTTCGCTGTAATCATCGTGAAAAAAGTCGGATGAGAGCACAGGAGGCATGGGAGATGAGCGGCAGAGCTAGAGTACGACGAGGCCTGTGGAAAATTGAGGAGGAACAGGGTGAAATGTCCTGTTAGGTAAAAACGTGAGAAGACATTGAGAGAAAGAAATCAAATGGATAATGGACAAGTACACTTAGCATAGAAGATATGCAAGGACCATTTGCGTGGGTCGTAACAAACAGCCACTGGGTTATCTTTGTGGGGTATAAAGACAAGGTTAGTAGCATTGGTCCATTAGGGCTGACATTTCTAAAAAAAAAGAGGGAAAGTCCCCAGAAAAAGGAAGTGTAGGTTAAAGTTAAGCAAAAAACACAAATTTAGCATCAATGACATATGAAAGATGTAACGTTGATGTGAACAGAGAGGCGGGACAGTGCCCAATGAAGGGTATGTAAGAATGTTTGTAGGAGTAGCAGGCAAAGAAGGAACTGATAAAGTGTCCAGACAGGACAGTGCCAAGGGAGGCTGACCTACACACACTCACGGAAATGGGCATCGCAGATTTAGTGAGTAAAGGCAGCTGAAGTTGTAGTAAATTGTGAAGTATAAGGCAAGATATCTGTTTACTCAGAAGCCAGCAATTTAATTGGCTGCATTGTCCCCGTCCTTGGGATAAGATTAAGTCGTAGATTTAATTCCCATTCCATTCACTTGATGTAGTGCTTCTTTGAGTGTCTGCCCTTTCCTCTGTTCCTTCCTTCTTCTTCTGTCTTTCCTTCACACTTTCCTCTTCCTTCTGCCTGCAGGTGACTTTACACACCCTCCTCTGTCTTTCTTTCCTTCACTCTTTCCTGTTTCTTCTGTCTGTGGGTGACTCTGCACTGACTGACAAGGCAAATAGTTTGCTGTACACCAGGAAACCATTTACTATGCTGGTTGGTAACCATATAAGCAAATTATGGCGCCTGGTGTTTTAGTGGGTAATGAAGGTGCTCCAGTTGGATTGAGTCTGTGTATCTTTATATCCAAGGGATGGTTGGGGTTTATTCCTCACGTAATGCCACTCAGGGATTTTTGAGGCTGGTCACTCTCAACTTAATGTCAGGACCAACTTGCCTAGCCCCTTGCTCCGACACTTCTAATTGGGTGGCATGTGATTCAATGATGGATGGAATATATAGTTGTAAGTGAACATTAAATTCTCACCATACAAGTAGTTAGTCTAGAAACTGAGTTGTATTCATGTGCAAATAACCTATTATATATTCAGACAGCTGTGTTATGCATAACCACCAAGTTGTACGTAAGAAATACATAAATATTTAATAAGGATAATTAACCTCTTGGTGCTGAATTCCAGTCCCATATGCTAAGTACTTGGTAGACCTGTAATAACCTTTTTGATACTCTGTACACAGTACTAATATTCTATCTATCTATTGCCAGATGCCTTAATCCCGTAAGGGGTGGCCACAAACAAAGTTAGAAAGTTGTCTTTGTGTTTTGGAACCTTAGTGTGTGGAACAGTGATTTGTGGTAGTCCAGGGAGGAATAAGGGCACAAAGGGAATATTTAGAATCTTATTGTCCTAGCTATAATGTTGCATGTTGTTTCTGGGCTTGTCTCCCCACTCTCTACTGTTATTGTAACCTACCAGTAAACATTAATAAGTCATTCTTCGTACTTAGCCTAGCTGAATGCGAAGCACACCACAGGTTGTTATGAGAGTGGAGGACACAACTTAAGGGCCTCAAGTTGGATATAGCCCATGAGGTCTGCTTCCAAGGGGTGGTTGGGGTTTATTGATCATGTAATGCTGCTTAGAGTCCAGCAGCTGGTAACTCTCTTTCAGTGTCTGTACTTAGTAACCCAGCCCAGGGCCCCTACACTCATGAAGGGATAGTACTGGATTGGATGATGAGTGGTTGTGCAGGGTGGTCCATAAGTAACACTCCATCTGAAACTCACCTGGCGGTAGTGTGTTGTGGGGACGGCTCATTCTGCTGGTTTTGATGTAAGTTTGGCAGTGTGAGTAGGAACTGGATAACTGCAGGGTAGACACAGATAGAGGCATCCCTACAGTACACAAGAATGGCCCAGCAGAATGAAAGAGGAGCATTATTGTGAATAAGGGCTACCATGTAGTGAGACCTGGGCAGTATAGGAGAGGATATTCGTAGGCTGAAACATACAAAATGACAGGATATTAGATGGATGTGTAGTGCATCCTTGAATGCGAAGCCTGGGTGGGCTAGGTTTACAGCTGAAAAGTTGGGAGGAAGGATGAGATTGAAGTGTATTGGTGTTATGATGAGAAGGGACAGATGGAGATGGTTTGGACACGTGGAGTGGACATATTGGGTGCAGAAAGTGAGAAGTATGTGGATGTCAGGAGTAGGGTTGCAAGGGGCAGACCAAAAAAGACCTTGGATGAGTCCATAGAGTGTGATCTCAGGGATAAGGGACTGACTAAGGAGGCTGCCAGAGATTGAGCACCGTAAGTGATACGACAAATAAGTTGCCATGTATAAACTGTCGTTTTTTGTTGGCAGTTATGAGTTGTGGTCCTGGAACAGAATACAGTACCAGAGTTGTTCTCGCCATGAGAAGGATTAATAGAGAAGTAATTTTTCACCTACAAACCTAACTCATCCCATCCTAATATAACGTAACCTCTCTTACAGATTGGTGGGCTACATTGTACGTCAGACTGAGAGTGGAGAAAACCCTGGCTTTTCCTGCTTTGTGTATGAGGCTGATAGCAGCGGGATGGAGGTGTGCGCTGCTTTGGGCACAGCTGCGAAGATGGCGTATGAACAAATTTTGGAGAAGAAAACAATGGAAAAGAAGAGAAAACAGGAAACAGTTAGGGACATTATGGATCATTTTATACAGCTATTTTTTCTTGTGAACATTTCACGAATATCTAGAGCTCTTTCACCTTCTAGGGCCAGATTTGCATCCTTTTACAACTTCTTTCATGTAGAGTAGTTAAATGTCAGAATAAGATAATGCTATGTCTTAGCATCTTTTCCATAACATTTCTTCATGACAAGCTAATTTGTTGTTACACCTTAACTTGGGCCACGTCCGTGTCCTTTTTTGTCTTATTTCATGGCAGAGCAAAATAATGTTATGGCTCTACATCTTTTCCTTAGCACTTTTTCATGACAAGCATCATATTGTAGTATTAATCTGTTGTTACAGCTTGGCATTCAAAAGGAAGAGATAGTAGTTTTACAGTTAAAGTGAAAAACGTACAATGTAGTGAGCTTATAGCGAACATTTAGTAAAGATTTAGTGAACATTGAGTAAGGAATTATAAAATATGTAAGAATTTATTGAACATTTATTAATACTTATCCTGCCATGACAGAAACTGCTGCTACAAAACATTGCCCAGCTGCCAGACAAGGACGATCCTCCGCAGGTTAGCGCTGATGGACAGTTCCTGGTGCTGGATGGAGAGATTCCTGGCTCCTCCCCACACAGCACCCCTCCCCAACACCGCACCATGAGCCAAGAACCTTTGCCTAATGTACCCAAGTCTGGAGATAAGAGTGAGGGTGTGGATCCAGAGAGTGAAGCTTGAATCATTCTCCTCATCTCCAAACCCCAGCTTACTGCTGGGAACCTGCACACAAGAGATGTCCATTACAGAATCACCTGTTGCATTATTAACAAATCTCTCTCTCTCTCTCTCTCTCTCTCTCTCTCTCTCTCTCTCTCTCTCTCTCTCTCTCTCTCTCTCTCTCTCTCT
>JAGKTI010026334.1:0-13633 GCA_018397915.1 Birgus latro | reverse complement strand
GTGGTTCCAGGCAGCTCTTTGAGTCGTCACCGGGAGAGGGGCGGATGGTGGGGGCATTTATGGTCCCCCCCCCTGGGGACTCCGAGGCATGATTTTTATGCGCCATTTTGAAAATTTTGAAAAGGAAGTGTAGTGTGTAGGTGTATGTAGTTTGGTGTTGACAGTTAGAGAAACTTGTATAGGAGAGCATGCTGGTCTACTCTCTGTGTAACTGAGACACTGAAAAAGTTCAGCAAAGGAGGATGGTCAGGAACAAGTCCTGAGGGCTGATGAAACGGGAGCTCCAGCTCTCCCTGTCATCAGCTTTCCATCCTCCCTGGGAGTACTGCCCTGCTCGACTGGTGCTACAGTCTCCTCACCCTAAAAACAGAGGAGGGGGTCCCTAGTCCCCTCCCCTGCCCCTTTTAGTCGCCTTTTACGACACGCAGGGAATACGGTGGCGGAATTCTTCCTAACACAACCTGGCCGCACAGTAGTAGTACACCCCACAGTGCGGCCAGATTGCGTCCCCCCCCCCGCCACAGGGCGGATACTGTATCTTGCTTATAAATGCATTTTCTTATAGGTTCTGCCTTTTTTTTTTTTTTTTTCAATTTTAGCATACATATTCATATTTCCCACATAAATATAACAACTTAGGATAGCTTAGCAATGTGTCTGGTTTATCATACAGAAGAAACATTCAAAATATGCACACTGTAAGCACTCATGCAGCGTATTCTTGCCCAATCTAGGGACTGTCGCAGCATTCAAACGCCTGAACTGGGTTTTGCCAAGGTAGACAGTCCAGTTTTTTTATAGTCAGGATGATTGACACTCAGGAACGTCTTACAACTGAATGTTGCTGTTAGACCACCTGAACTCTTGGTCTTTATAGTACGGCCCTTTATCTCACTTGGGGCATGATTCAAGAGGAGAATGGAAGTCCCAGATACACTCTACTCCTTCCTGTCCCAGGGAAGTATGAGGCTGCTCACAACACAAATGCTGGGTGATAGAGTTGTAACCCCAACTACAAAGGGGGTTTTCGGCCCCACTCTTGCTCCTTTAATTTTCACTTAACACCTCCAATCCATGAACATTCTTTTCTTGCTGTTACAAGATTGCTTAACTGTACTTGGAATCTCCAGTACTTCAAAACTATACTGTGGTGATACTGTACAATCATTTGGAAGTGGCAAAAATTAAACAAAATGTCAACGTAGTGAAGGGGTTACTGCAAGAGCATAGGCAGTATTCTTTCTCCCTTTCCCATGGCAATATAACAATGTTAAGGCAACTTACATGTGAGCACTTTTGACCTTCTTCTTGTTGGGTGGTGACGTGACTGAGTTGACTGTGGTGACGGCAGGTTCTGGAACTACCGCGGCATTGTTAAGAGAAAATGCCACTGAAGACAAGGAGTTGTTGGTTTTCCTTCCACTGTACACCTGCAAAACACAATACACATCACAAATCCAAAACTTAAAGTATATCTAACTATCTATTGGCAGATACCCTAATCTTGGAGGGGGTTGTCACAAAAACATCATCTCCATGTCACCCTATCCTCCCCTATCAAGCTGCTCTCTCCCCAGTTCATACCACCCTCACTCATATGCTTCTCCATCCCATCCTTCCAGCTCATCCTGTTTCCCCCTACCCCTCCACCTCATTTACATACACTCTCCTACTCAATCTCTCATTCTCCATTCTCTCCGCATGGCCAAACTATCTTATGGTACTCCTTCTAACACTTTCCACCACATCCACATCAACACCCATACTGCTCCTTAACTTCTTCATTTACCTGTCTGACTCTCCACCTCCACATGTTCCTCTTATACTGTGTAACTAATTTCTACTTCTCTCACATATGATATCTGTCCTTCCAACAAAGTTCAAGCCTCACTTCCATAAAATAGAGTGGTGATAACAATACTTGTACTGTAATGCAGTAACTACTTTTGCACTCACTGCCATATTCCTTATCACAGTTCTTAATGTACCCCAAACCTTTCTTCCTTGTTGTAATCTTTCTTACATTTCAATCTCTAATGCACATCTTTGCTCATCACTCTGACCTATATATTTGAAGGCACTCACATTCTCTATTTCCAAACCATTCAGCCTCACTAAGCAATCTATGACTCCATCCCTCTCAAAGACCAAGACTCACCATTCAAGCCTTAAATATGCTTGACTCCATCCCAAAGGCAGAATTCATCTATGTTATGCATTTCATACAATTACAGTACTGTATATAATTCTCACACTGCTCATAGCATAGAGATAATTCTGTCAACTGCTACATCAAATGGGGTGTATAATAAATGTCACATTTGCCTGCATACATATTTCATCCATGAACTTATATTTATATCTTTGTCATTTCTACTGCTTATTCAAATACTGTACCTTACCTCTCACACAATGACTTACCAAACAAATTCATCTTCCAGGCTTTCATGTCTCTTCCCAGGCTTAAATTCACTTGCACACATCTTTTCACACCCTGTACATATCCACTGATCATATCATACAAGTTACTCTCCTGCTCTTTGACCAATGCATGAAGCTCGATACACTTGAACCTACACAAATTACATTTACAGTAGACCCTCGTTTCCCTCACCCTCTGTATAGACGAAACACGTTTTAGGCAGCACCCTCAACCTCTACCCTAACCCATTTTGTGTGGTGACCAACATGTTCTGTGTAGCAAAACAGCTGACTGACACTGAATGTTGACAGCTTTGAGGCCTAGCCTCAGCCCTCCAGGGGTTAGGGGCAGTGCTCACTCTCCTTCCACTAGCCCTAAAGCCTCAGATGCCCCCCCCCCAAATCAACCATCACTTCACCTACATCAGGGTAAGTTAACCCTATAAGTTTCAGCTCCGGTCAGATTATGTCTGTCCTAGAGTCACCCACTCTAGCGCTGACCAGCATCTTCGCGCAGTGATATTTTTCTTTGACTGGTCTGTGTCAATACACTTTTCAAGATACAATGCTGTTTTTGGTGTCATTTTAAAGCTAAATAGTTGTACTTTATCGCAGTATGTTTAAAAAAGGAAAACAAAGAAATTAAAAAATCAAAATGGCAAGTTGAAGTTACAAAATAACCAAAAATTTTATATCAAGCCATTGAAAAATATTTGCCAAGAATAAAGCAGTAAAAATATATAAACCTGGCTGAACCATGCAAAGCTATAATAAATTACCTTTACAGTGATATATAGTTTATGGCTATTTGTGCATGTTATTGTGCCGTAATGTGAAAGAAAAACGATGCACAATTTTGTATGATTCTCGGCCGCATATTTGCTTAGTGATCTTTTACTTTGATCAGTCTGTGTAAATAAATGCTGGTTTTGGTGTCAGCTTAACGCTGAATAGTTGTACTTTATCGCAGTATGTTCAAAAATGGAAAACAAATAAAATAAAAAGTCAAAATGATAAGTTGAAATCAGGCAAAAAACTAAAATTTTATACCTTACTGTACAAAAATATTCTACAAGAATAAAGTAATAAAGATATATAAATCTGGTTTAAACCAAGCAAAACTACAATAAATTACCCTTACAATGATATATATTTTTTAGTTTTACACTGTGTCCCCTTCTGTCAATAAGGGCTAAAGTGTTACCCCTGGGTAGAGGACTTATGTTTTGGGGCATGTATCATTTTATGACGAGATGCCCTTCTTAATATCTACCAATGACCCTTGGGTGGACTCGAACCTCCAACCCTTCAGTCAGAGCACTCTAACCCACTGAGCCATGGCTGCTACAATGATATACAGTATACAGTGTTTATTTACATGTATATACAGTTGTTGTTGTTGTTTTTGTTGATTTGGAAAAGGCCTTTGACAGAGTCCCTAGAGAGGTGTTGAAGTGGGCAATGAGAAAGCTAGGGTTGGAAGAATGGCTGGTTAGGGTGGTTATGGCCATGTACATGAGTGCTCACACCCAGGTAAGAGTGAATGGAGCTTTGAGTGATGAGTTTTCCGTGAATGTTGGTGTGCATCAGGGGTCAGTTTTGAGTCCCTTGTTGTTTATCATGGTGCTTGAAGCCCTCTCACGTGACTTCAGAGATGGACTCCCATGGGAGATGTTGCATGCTGATGATTTGGTGTTCATTGCAGAGAATGAAAAGGAGGCGGAGGAAAGATTTAAGAAGTGGAAAGATGGTATGGGGTACAAGGGCTTAAGGGTAAATGCAGATAAAACAAAAGGGATGATATCTAGGGTTGGTGGCAGTACAATCAGAGGAGAGGGAGAGTGGCCATGTGCAGTTTGCCACAAGGGTGTGGGAAGTAATTCCATCTCGTGTAGTGTTTGTGATAAGTGGGTGCACAAGAGATGTAGTGGTATTAGAGGTAGACTGCAAGATGATGCTGATTTCATGTGTGTGGCGTGTCAGGGAGAGCAGGTGGAGATTGTTAGGCGTGAGAGGGTTGAACTTGCAGGTGAGTCTCTTGAGTGTGTGGAGGAGTTTCGTTATTTGGGAGACATGTTATGTGCCGGAGGTGGGGCTGGAGTTAGCTCGGTTACTAGGGTGAGAAGTGGTTGGAAGAAGTTCAGGGAGCTGTTGCCTCTCCTGACATTGAAAGGACTCTCCTTCCATGCTAAGGGGTCTTTGTATGCAGCATGTGTTAGGAGTGTGATGCTGTATGGTAGTGAGACCTGGGCAGTAAAGGAAGAGGATATTCGCAGGTTTAAATGTACAGAAATGACGATGATTAGGTGGATGTGCAGTGCGTCCCTGCGTGCAAGGCCTGGGGGGGCTGGGTTTACGATGGAAAAGTTGAGAGGTAGGATGGTACTGGAGTGTATTGGTGTTGTGATGAGGAGAGGTAGGCTGAGGTGGTCTGGACATGTGAAGAGGATGGGGGATGATAATTGGGTACAGAGGGTGAGAGGTGTTAATATTGGGGGAGGGGTTGGGAGGGGCAGACGGAGAAAGACATAGGACGAGGTCATTAAGTGTGACTTAAGGGTTAAGGGACTGAACAGGGAGGCTGCCAGGGATCGAGCAGCATGGAGAGCCGCCATTAGGTGACCAAGGCCGACGCATGCAAGCATGTTGGAGCCTTCAAAAATGAAACAAAAACAAAAAAATACAGTCAGCTCACACAGTAGGCGAGTGGATAGCCGGTCCATGACCTTGCGCACTGTGAATACATAATCTTATGGGAAAAATAAGATATGGGCAGGACCCCCCCCCCCTCAAACCTTGATTTTTTTTAACCTTAGAAATATAATAAAGGGAAAATTTTAAATACATATACTACAGACATAGCTAAAATAACAAAAATATGGTCAGTCACCTTAAAAACAGTACACGACAGGACTGATGGACTTGAACAGCAGAGGTTCCAAGGCGCAGCAACACAATTAGAGTGACCCCGCCGCACCGACTGCACCATGCGTGTGTAACGGATGCCAATGTTGTTGTTAGTGCATATTGTTGTTGGTGTGTGTGTGTGCGCACACACACCTGCTAAGTCATGAGTGATGACATCATCGGAAGGTTCCTGTGGTATGCAACCGGGGACCTTGGGCAGTTCATGTTGTGAGGCCGGTAAGTGTGGTTGCCTAGTCCGACACTGGTAGCAGAGCGTAGTTCGAAAAATGGCGTCGTGTTCGACCAAGTGGCCTCCAAAACTTGAAAATGATTCTGCTTATGAGAGCTGGAAAAAAGACATCGACATTTGGTGCGAACTGACGGACTTGGCTAAAGAAAAACAAGCCTTAGCTATTCACCTGTCATTGTCTGGAAGAGCAAGGGTGGCATCTTCGGAGATTGATGCGGATGTTCTGAAGCAGAAGGATGGTGTTCAGACTTTGCTGAAAAAATTAGACGGTTTATTTCTCGTGGACAAAGGACGTCGACAGTCTGCAGTGTTTTATGAGTTGTACAACTTCAGAAGAGCCAGTGATATAAACATTCATGAGTTCGTGACAGAATTTGAGCATGTTTATTTCAAATTTACAAAGCAGGACATGGAACTGCCAAATTCTGTGATGGCTTTTATGCTCTTAGCTGCATGCAAACTTTCAGACAGTGAGCAACAACTAGTGATGTCCGCGATAACTGAGGTGACATACGAAAANTGATATGAACATTCGTGAGTTTGTGACAGAATTTGAGCATGTTTATTTCAAATTTACAAAGCAGGACATGGAACTGCCAAATTATGTTCTGAAGTAGAAGAATGGTGTTCAGACTTTGCTGAAAAAATTAGACGGTTTATTTCTCGTGGACAAAGGACATCAACAGTTTGCAGCGTTTTATGAGTTGCACAACTTCAGAAGAGCCGGTGATATGAACATTCGTGAGTTCGTTACAGAATTTGAGCATGTTTATTTCAAATTTACAAAGCAGGACATGGAACTGCCAAATTCTGTGATGGCTTTTATGCTCTTAGCTGCATGCAAACTTTCAGACAGTGAGCAACAACTAGTGATGTCCGCGATAACTGAGGTGACATACGAAAACATGAAATCTGCCCTGAATCGTATTTTTGCTGGTGAAATTGGCAGGCAGAACGAGGCATCGATGTCTGCCCGGGAGGTGAAAGGCGAACCAGTATTTTGGAGTGACGAAGTTGAGGGTGAGGAAACATTTTATGCTAGAGGTACTCAACGAGGACAGAGAATGTTGCGGGATGGTGCAGTACGTGATCGACGTCGTGGTAGTGGCCGATGTTCAACCATATCTGCTAGAATTCCCCAACGCTCATCCACCGGCAGGAGGCAGAACCCACTTGGGTCTGACGGAAAGGTATCGAGATTTCATTGGGCACGTGACTGTCCAAATGTAGACGAAAACAACGGCAGTCGAGAAGAAAATTCTGAAACAGTGCATATGTCGTTATTTATGGGCTATGCAGATGATGCTGCTAGTAGAGGTAAGTTACAGACTCTAGTAGAAGAATCTAAGGGATGTGCTCTTCTAGACACAGGGTGTTCTACAACTGTATGTGGAGTTGAATGGATCAATTGCTATCTAAGTGAGCTCACTGATTACGAATGTGAAGCTATAAGAGAAGAAGTGTCATCCTCAATGTTTACTTTTGCTGATAGTGTCACAGTTTCTTCCCTCAAACGTGTTACTCTGCCCTGCTACATTGGAAATATGCGTGCAACCATCGTGACTGATGTTGTGGACTGCAATATTCCCTTGCTGTTGAATAGACGTTCCATGAAAAAAGCAAAAATGTTGACTAACCTTGGAACTGACCAGGTCAAAATTTGTGGAACTATCATTGATTTGAAGTCCTCATCTTCAGGCCATTACATGCTTCCATTTCTTTATGACTAGGTCGTGAATTGGCATCTCTTGGGGGTGATGTAGAAAAAAAACACTTTGAAGCTTCACAGGCAATTTGGACACCCAACATCAGCAAAATTAATTAAACTGATCACAGATGCGGGAATTAAAAGTTCAAAACTAGAGTGGGTTATCAAGGCTGCATCTGATGCTTGTACAGTCTGTTGCAGATTTAAGAAAGCCAAGCCCCGACCCGTAGTCAGTTTGCCCATGGCTTCTAAGTTTAACGAAGCCATAGCCTTGGATTTAAAAGCTTGGGGAAAGCATTATTTCTTAGACCTTGTTGATTTGGCGACCAGGTATTGTAACGCGATAGTAATCACGGATAAGTGTGCACCCACCATTATCAAAGGAATATTTCGGAGCTGGATTGTTGTGTCTGGCGCACCTTGAAAAATTCTTACAGACAATGGCTGTGAATTCAACAATGCGGAAATGCGAGCATTGGGAGAGGCCTTCAATATCAAGATCATGACAACGTCTGCAGAGAGTCCTTGGAGCAACGGAGTCTGTGAGCATCAAAATGCAGTCATTGGTGACATTGTTAGGAAGATAATGGCTGATAGCCAGTGTGAACTGGATGTGGCCTTGGCATGGGCAGTATTGGCAAGAAATGCTCTCACCAACTACGCAGGCCTGCCTAATGTGCAAGTAAATGATCCTCCAGCCTTGGAACCTTCATCACCATCGAAAATTGTGAGAGACAACTTGAACGCTCTTCATTTAGCTAGACAAGAGTTTATAAAGACCGAATCAGATGAACGTTTGGCTAGGGCTCTGCGGCACAACGTACGTTCGAGTGACTTAAACGACATCCGAAATGGAGATGAAGTCTTCTACAAAAGAAATGACAGTCATGAGTGGCATGGTCCCGGAATTGTAATAGGCAGAGATGAGAAACAAATTCTGGTGAGACACGGCGGTGTCTAAGTGCGAGTCTACCGCGTGCGCCAGAGCAAGATACTACAGTTGAAAGTGGTATCAGCAGTGATGAGAAGAACAATGTTGTCCAGGGGAAGCCTAATGACGATCCTCCGCAAGTGTTGAATGACTATCCACCAGATGACGAGTCGGAAGATGGTGTGGCTCCAATTGATGAGCCTCCCACAGTTTCTGTTCCGATTAATCAGCCTCCCAAAGTTTCTGTTGGTCAACGTATAAAGGGAATACATTCAGAAAGTGGAGAGTTGGGGTCTGGAAGGATTATGAGTCGGGCAGGTAAAGCCACTGGAAAGTACAAACACTGCTATAATCTGAAGAGGGACTCTGACGGCAGCATTGATTGGACAGATTTGGAGATGGATCTTAGCGAATGGGAAGTGGCTGATCATGACGCAGAAATGCTTGTTCTTTTCAACTCTGAGGCCGTATTATGCGCTCAGGAAAATGAAATTACAAACTGGCAGAATAATGATGTGTATGAGGAAGTAGATGATGTTGGGCAAGGTGCCATAACAGTTCAATGGGTTGTGACGGAAAAACTGAAAAATGGAAAGCCTATTGTTAAGGCCCGCTTAGTCGCCAGAAGATTTTAGGAAGACACAGTGGATCTCCGAAAAGACTCGCCTACTTGTTCAAAAGAAGCAGTGCGTTTGGCACTTTCTTTGGCCTCCACCAACCAGTGGGACTGCCACACTATGGATGTGAAAGCTGCCTACTTGCAAGGTAACGACATTGAGAGAGTTGTTCATTTACATCCTCTGCCTGAATATGCAAATGGTAAGTTATGGAGACTAAAGAAAACTGTTTACGGCCTTTGTGATGCTGCTAGGCACTGGTATCTACGCGTAAAAGATCAATTGTTGAGTCTCGGAGCTAAAGTGTCATCACTGGATTCAGTGCTGTTCTCTTGGAGCAATGGTGGCAAAGTCGAAGGCACTGTATGCATCTACGTCAACGACTTCCTTTGGGCTGGTACACATGAGTTCGAACAGCAAGTGATAAACCGTTTGAGTCAAATATTCCTCATCGGCAGTTCAGAATAAAAAGCCTTCAAATACGTTGGTCTCAATGTCATCTCCAACATCGATGGCAGCATAACACTCGACCAATTCCAGTTCATCTTTGAAACCAGTCACACTGAGTAAACATCGTGCAACAGTAAAATCAGGGGAGCTGTCCGAGTCTGAGAAAACGGAGTACCGAGCATTAATTGGGCAACTCAATTGGACTGCCACACACACTCGGCCAGATATTGCCTTTGATGTGTGTGAGTTGAGTGTGAATAGCAACCGAGCTACCGTAGCGGATTTGCTTAGACTCAATAAGGTGATCCCAAGGGTGAAGACTGACAACATGAAGCTATACATTCCAAGAATGGGGCCGATCGAGGACTGTCATATAGAGTGCTTTTCGGATGCCTCATTTGCCAACTTGTAGGCAATGGATCTCAGGGAAGTTTTGTGATCTTCCAACGAGATGCTAGTGAGGCAAGATGTCCTATATTCTGGCAGACAAGAAAGATCAGGAGGTTCGTCAAATCTACCTTATCTGCTGAGGCGTTGGCGCTGCTTGAATGTGCTGAGACTGCTGTATATCTCGCCAACATATTGCGTGAGGTTTCTGGATGTGGAAAGATCAAAATAAAGTGTTTCGTCGACAACAAGAGTCTGGTGGACGCCCTTTACTCCTGTAGGAGCGTAGAAGACAGGAGATTGCACATTGATATTGCTGTATTACAAGACATGTTGGAGTGAGGGGAGATTGATGAAGTATCTTGGGTGGATACATCACAACAACTGGCTGATTGTCTCACCAAGAAAGGTGCCTCGACCGAGTGGCTGCGTGCAGCAGTCAGCCGAGACTAGAAAGTTTATAATACTTCAAGAGACATCACATATCGGTATGTGGCCACAGACTGGGTCTTGATAGTAATTAAATAAAAGTGTATGTATTGGATACATAGTGCGTATCGGGTGTTGATGGTACTCACACAAAAGTCTATGTACTGGATACATAGTGTGTGTCAGATACAAATAGACCATCCAGCTTCGTCCTTGGAATCTTTTGTCAAATTAAGAAGAGAGGACGAGAGTGTTACTGCATATTGTTGTTAGTGTGTGTGCGCGTGCACACACCTGCTAAGTCACGAGTGATGACATCATCGGAAGGTTCCTGTGGTATGCAACCGGGGACCTTGGGCAGTTCACGTTGTGAGGCCAGTGAGTGTGGTTTGCCTAGTCTGACAGTTGTATTATTCCATGCTTTGATGAAGAAATGCAGCAACAGTCGTTATGGTGGGGGTTCCAGGTATGCCAGTTGGAGCAGGTGAGTCAGGCGGGGTTGTGGAGGTGGAGGGGGAGGCAGCTGGTGAGTAAGGTGAGGTAGTGGAAGTGGAGGAGATGGCAGTGTGTGGGTGAGTCAGAGGAAGTGGTGAGGGGAGGATCTTCCTCCTCGCTACTGCTCACATTTTTATAAATTTCCTTAATCTCTTCCTGTTTGTCTGTTTCATTCCGCATCTTGTTATGGACATATCTGCAGTATAACAACTTGGCATTCATGAAAAAAACGTTATTCAAGTGAATCCAAATATTATCACAGAAACTGGGTATCTATTCTAACTTACTGTTATTGCCAAAAACATTATTGTTGAAGTCATTATAGGCAAGATCTTACTGTAGACTCCTCTACAGCAAGTTCCCCACGAGCCTCTAATGTCATGATGGGCACGTAATGCGAGTGGGGGTGAGGGAGAGGGGGGGTCGCGTAGTCTGGGGAAAATAGCAGTTTTGGGCCACTCCTTGCCAATGCCTCGCTTATCATGGGCTAAACTCGTGCATTCAAAGTTTTATGGTTATAATTTCTGGTCCCTCATGTACTATGCAATTCGTGCACTGTGATCACTGTGCGAGCCCACTGTACATGTGTACTGTAGTATCCATCCATCCATCCTCCAATCCTATGTTGGCCCACAGAGGAGAGCACATATATATATATATATACAGTATATAGAGGTGTATGGAATGTAGGAGGACTGATGGGCCTTGATAGCTGGCTATGGAGCCTGTGCCCAGAGTCAGACACACACACATTATATATATATATATATATATATACAGTAGGCGTGGAAAGTACTGACGCTTTTTTGCTGACATCATTCTTTTTCGTGTTAAGTGAAGTAGGGTCAATACTACCCTCCCCTGTGATGCGAAATAAGCTGACGCTTTTTCAACGGGAGCTGGCAACCCTGCTTGATAGGTTTGGCACCACAGGAGCAGGCTCAGTATTGTTTGGGCGGCCACAGGAGGAGGATTGTCTCTGTGCGTAATGAACCACGAGGGCATGTTTTGACTCAAATAACACAGTTATTTGGTTACCTACCACATTCCCATCATGCCTAAAGTAACCACAAGCAAGGACAAACGTGTGGAAGTGATTACTTTATACAAAGATGGCCACAAACTCCCATTTATTGCAAATCAGATGGTGTTAGACTGAGGACAGTGCAGAGATTGGTGAAGCGGTTCAAGGACAGTGGGAAGGCCATTCCTCCCACTCCACTTCCCAAGCCTGGGAGACCTCGTAAGACAACCTTCAGGACCTGTCAGCTGATCTCAAGGCAAGTTAGCAAGGATCCAAGGCTAACAGCACGGGATTTAAATGAAAAGAACCCACAGTTGCTGGCAGATGTGTCTGTCAGAAGTGTGCTGCAACTGTTGCATGACAATCTGGGCTACAGGAGTTTTTGTGCTCGTAAGAAACCACTGCTAACTGCACTTCAGAAGAAAAAGAGAGTAAATTTTTGTAAGAAATATCTTGCCTGGAGTGAGGAGCAATGGAAAACTGTGCTTTGAAGTGATGAGTCAACATTTACTGTCACTGGTACCCCTTCATCACGACTGTACCGCAAACCAGGCAGTGACCCCCTGGATCCTAAGTACACTTCCAAGTTTGTTAAATACCCAGCCTCACTCATAGCTTGGGGCTGCTTTACATATTGGTGAGTTGGTAATTCTACCTGCAAATGAAAAAGTGAACCAGAACAATTATTTGGAGCTCTTATGTGATGTTTTAAGTGACTCTTTTGATAAAACCAAGGCAAGAGTATTTATGCAAGATTCTGCCCCTGCACATGTTGCAAAGTCAGTGAAACAGTGGCTAACAGACTGTGAGGTTCCCTTTATTCGAGACTGGCCCGGAAACAGCCCAGATATCAATCCCATTGAGAATTTATGGGCGCACATGAAGCGGCACATCATCTTTGCCTAAACTTGAGGCTGCAGTCAAGCAGCTATGGAGCAGTTTTAGTCCATCTGTTCCGCAAAACTACACCATCAGTCTCCCCAGACGCCTTAAGAAGATAATAAAGGTGAAGGGGAATGCCAGTAAATACTAAATTCAATGGTGAGTGTTAATTTATTTGTTTCTCCTTGCTAACCACAAGAATGTTTTCTTTTTTTAAGATGGCGTCAACACTTTCCGCGCCTACTGTATATATACAGGGTGATTCACGAGTTTCTCCGGAAACTCTGGGAAATGCAAGCTTATGCAATTCTAAGCATAAAATATTCTATAAGTATAGGTATTCAATGTAATGGTTTACAAGTGGTGAAATTTTCAAATCTGACATGTGAATGGGAGGCAGCCAGGCTGGTGGTGGTCTTGCTGTGTTGTCAGGTTACTCAATTTTCTATTAAATTTTGCACGTCTTTCTTGTTCTGAATGAAACTATTCTTTCATTAGTCGTCAGGTAAGTAACTGTTCTACATACACAAGCATGTCACTTTAAAATAACAAATAAATCTACTATTGAAGGACTAAACATGGCAAAGATGCAATACCAGTGATACTCAGAGCTCAGTTCCCGCCAAGTGCTGGCGAGTGTGGTAGGCTTATTTGTTACAGGGATGGTTTCACCCACATTTCGCTACAATGCCATTCACTTTTACAAACGTGGAGTATGCAGATATAATTTTTATCGATGGGTTCTGCAATGACAACGGTGAAGCATCAGCAAGAGAATACAGACGGAAATTCCAACCAGGAGCCCAGATCCAAAAGTTTTTTACCACGTCTACATGGAGAGGCAAGTTGAAATACGACGCATAGTAGGAATGGTACACCGCAGCCCTAGCATCAGTACAAGAAGAATTTCATCCCAACTTAGTGTTCTACAAGCGAAGGTATGGAGGACATTAAAACGGGAAGGTCTGTACACATATCGCAGTTAGCATCTACAACCCGGGGATTCAGCTCAATGACTTTATTGCTGTACTTGGCTAGCAGATCATCCTCAGCTGTGCAAGTACATTTTATACACTGATGAAGCCATATTTACCCGCAGTGGATCACATAATACTCGTAATGCACATTAGTG
>JAGKTI010026333.1:0-13633 GCA_018397915.1 Birgus latro | reverse complement strand
ATATATATATACTGTATATATGCAGTAAATGTCCTGTAATCTGAACGGCAGGGGACCAAGGGTCGTTCAAACTACTGTTCTTTTAAATTATTGGGAGGGACTTCTGAAAACATTAAAAATATGTACAGTCAGCCTAAGAAGTGACGGCGGAGTATCCAGAAGTTATCGGTCAGTGATGACGCACATACCTCTCCTCATATCTTTACGAGGTGAAACCTATCTATCTATCTATCTATTGCCAGACGCCTCAATCCCGAACGGGATGGCCACAAACAAATCACCTCCACGTCACTCTGTCCCCTGCCATTTCACTACCACGCTCCCAACTCACACACCCCTCTCTCATATACCTCTCCACTCCATCCCTCCATCTCATCCTCGGCCTCCCCCTCCCTCTCGCCCCCTCCACCTCACTCACATCACTCTCCTCATCAGTCTTTCACTCTCCACATGCCCAAACCACTTTAACGTGTTTCTCCTAACGCTTCCCATCACGTCCTCAACCACACCACAATGCTCCTTCACTTCCTCATTTGTTAGTCTGTCTCTCCATGTGACTCCACATGCTCCTCTCAAATAACTCATTTCCACTGCTCTCACTCTTGACTTCTGTCCTTCCAACAGGGTCCAAGCTTCACTTCCATATGTCAGAGTTGGTATCACAATACTGTCATGTAACAACTTTTCACTTCCATGCTCACCTCCCTGTTTCTTATCACTGCTTTCAACGAACCAGCAACCTTCCTTCCCTGCTGTACCCTTTCGAGCACTTCACCCTCCAGACTTCCATCCTTACTCATCACACTGCTCAAGTACTTAAATTCACTCACATTCTCCATTTCCTTCCCATCCAATCTCACTGTACACTCACTGGCTTCACTTCTCTCGAAGACCATCACTTTACTCTTCCCCACATTCACCTTTAGATTCCGTTTCTTACACACTCTCCCAAACTCATCTACCAAGCCTTGCAGCTCCCCTTTGTCTTCACTCAACAACACAGTATCATCTGCAAACAACAGTACAGGGAGTTTCCAAACACTGCCCTCTCTCACTAGGGCCGCTCCAACATCCACTGTCCGACCTAGTATCTCTTTTATAACCCCATCCATATACAGATTGAACAACCATGGAGACATGACACATCCTTGTTTCAATCCAACCTTCAAATGGAAAGATTCACTCAGTTTGCCATCCACACACACTGCAGCCTTAGCCCCCTCATACATACTCTTCACTGCCTTCAACAACTTCCCATCCACTCCATATATTCTCACTACCTTCCACAAACCTTGTCTATCCACCCTGTCATATGCTTTCTCCAGATCCATGAAGGCTGCATACAACTTCTTGCCCTTCTCTGGAAACTTTTCAACTAAGGATCTAAGAATGAATATCTGGTCTACACAACCTCTTCCCTTCCTAAAACCTCCTTGTTCTTCTCCAACTAATTCCTCAGTAATTTCCCTAACTCTGTCAATAAGTATCCTACCATATATTTTTCCTATTACACTGAGAAGGCAAATGCCCCTATGATTACCACACACTGCTTTTTCCCCTTTTCCTTTGTACAGAGGAAAAATTATACCTGACTTCCAATCCTCCGGGACTCTACCATCCTCCCAAGCCAATCTGTACACCTTCCAGGTGAAACCTGTTTGGTAAAATTGTTACAGAAAACAATAAGATAATGTTAAAATACCCGTATATTTCAAAATTGTAGGAAGCAGTGCATTAGTTATGATAACAGGAAATCCTAAGCGGAACTAACTGAAATGTCAAAACTATTGCTCAGGGACAGTCAGGAATAATTTGCGGAGTTCATATCAAGCATGGTAACATGTAATAATTTTTTGTAGCATAAGACTGAAAAGAAGAGAGACTCAATAAAGAAATAAAATCAGCCATTATTATTTATAAAATAATTTCGCTTTCAATACCTGGGAATAATTTAAAGTAGAGTATTTCCGTTTCTGTTTTCTCCATGGTCCGACAGAAAGCGGAAAATCGGTGTAAGTAAGTAGGCCTGTTTTAAATGGTTCGATCAACCAGCACGAAAGGAGACTGCTTTTACTCAGTGACATGCAGTTATTACTGTGCATTTGGCGAGTTTTCCATAACTAAAAATCTCTGGAAGAATTCATATACGCCAGTGAATGATATATAAAGAAAGAACCTTGAAAATTTGCCAAGAGTCAGAGCTCCTTGGAAAATATCAACTTGTGCTTTTGCAATGCAAGAGTTTATACTGGTAAACTTGTTTTTGTCCTCTTTATTGCCTAATGTACGAGAAAAGGGTAAAATCTGTCATACCTCCTTACAACTGTAAATAAGTTTGCAAAAAGTAGCTAATTATAATTATTATAAGCGAGGAGAAGACAAGGAATAAAAGCAGAATGGTCTTGCTGCTACCGCAGGTAGGGTATTACTCATTACTATTTACTACGATCAGTTTCACTGTTGTGGCATCCTTATTGTTGCTATATCATCACCATAGCATTTGAAAATAAAGTAGTGTATTGCAGTCACAAAAATTTTCCTTAACAGGTCTTCGAAACTTTAGCCTTTGTATTTGAAATCGTGGGAAGCAAATACATCAGGAACACAGAGTTATACTACATGCTGCGCACGGAGTAATACATTACACAATCATTCAAATCGGGGAAGGTATCTAAGTGTTAACTTCTAATATATCACTGCCTCGTGTTATTCATTTTACATAATTTTTAGCGTAATATAGTATTTATTTTATATGATATGACGTGATGAAGGCACAGAATTTTTATATTCACCAACTTTTCATTCAATGTATGGCAATGCAGAGTGATCGAACCAATCTGAAACTCTGCCACCACTTCTTGGGGCGACTGTACATGATCATTAAATAAATACTTAAAATGATATGGGTTATTGTTTTACACACTGGAAGTGCACAGAAGTGTAGCTGAATAGTTGCAAGCAAGGACACCCAAGTCCAAGAGCAGGTCCAAGCCAGATAAATCCACAGATAAAGCTCAGATAAAGCCCAGAGAAAAATCCACTAGATTCACTTAGTTTTCACTCAATTTACTCAACAGTAACTTACTGTATTCACTTGATTTGCACTCTATCTATCTATCTATTTCCAGACGCCTTAATCCCGCATGGGGTGGCCACAAACAAATCGCATCCATGTCACTCTGTCCCCTGCCATTTCACTACCACACTCCCAACTCACACCCCCCTCTCTCATATACCTCTCCACTCCATCCCTCCATCTCATCCTTGGCCTCCCCCTCCCTCTCGCCCCCTCCACCTCACTCACATACACTCTCCTCGTCAGTCTTTCACTCTCCACATGGCCAAACCACCTTAACGTGCTTCTCCTAACGCTTCCCATCACATCCTCACTCACACCACAATGCTCCTTCACTTCCTCATTTGTTAGTCTGTCTCTCCATGTGACTCCACATGCTCCTCTCAAATAACTCATTTCCACTGCTCTCACTCTTGACTTCTGTCCTTCCAACAGGGTCCAAGCTTCACTTCCATACATCAGAGTTGGTATCACAATACTGTCATGTAACAACTTTTTCACTTCCATGCTCATTTCCCTGTTCCTTATCACTGCTTTCAACTAACCAGCAACCTTCCTTCCCTGCTGTACCCTTTCAAGCACTTCACCCTCCAGACTTCCATCCTTGCTCATCACACTGCCCAAGTACTTAAATTCACTCACATTCTCCATATCCTTCCCATCCAGTCTCACTGTACATTCACTGGCTTCACTTCTCTCGAAGACCATCACTTTACTCTTCCCTACATTCACCTTTAGATTCCGTTTCTTACACACTCTCCCAAACTCATCTACCAAGCCTTGCAGCTCCCCTTCGTCTTCGCTCAACAACACAGTATCATCTGCAAACAACAGTACAGGGAGTTTCCAAACACTGCCCTCTCTCACTAGGGCCACTCCAACATCCACTGCCTGACCTTGTATCTCTTTTACAACCCCATCCATATACAGATTGAACAACCATGGAGACATGACACATCCTTGTTTCAATCCAACCTTCAAATGGAAAGATTCACTCAGTTTGCCATCTACACACACTGCAGCCTTAGCACCCTCATACATACTCTTCACTGCCTTCAACAACTTCCCATCCACTCCGTATATTCTTAATACCTTCCACAAACCTTGTCTATCCACCCTGTCAAATGCTTTCTCCAGATCCATAAAGGCTGCATACAACTTCTTGCCCTTCTCTAGAAACTTTTCCACTAAGGATCTAAGAATGAATATCTGGTCTACACAACCTCTTCCCTTCCTAAAACCTCCTTGTTCTTCTCCAACTAATTCCTCAGTAATTTCCCTAACTCTGTCAATAAGTATCCTACCATATACTTTTCCTATTACACTGAGAAGGCAAATGCCCCTATGATTATCACACACTGCTTTTTCCTTTGTACACTTAAATTTATTACTTCACTTAAAATTATCTGCTGCCTTGAAAAACTGGGACATTCGTTTTATTTATGGTCGGATTAAAGGACCTTTCCTGTATCTCTATCTATATAATATATATACATACATATATATATATATATATATATACGCATGCATACACACATACACACACACATAAAGGAGTTTCATAGTCAAAAGAGAAAATACAGTAATGAAAATTTTTCTCCATGTAAGTTCTCCAAGTATAATGACATGGTTATCTTTTACATTCTCTTAAAAAAAAATAATAATAATGTAGGCATGAAATACAGAGCCATTAAAGCAATTTTCTTCCCACAGTACATTATTTTACACCTGAGTGCACTGTCATTCCATTTGCTATGTATAAATGCGAGATGATCTTTAGAGGTTGTTATATATTGTGGCAGGGTTCTTGCCGCGTGACGGAAAATGGTGCGGTATGTGACTGTGAGGACGGCTACACAGGACGCCGATGTATGGAGCCACTGCCTCCCTCAGGCCCATGCCAGCAAGACCCCTGTCGTAATGGAGGATCCTGTAAAGTGATAAAGGGCCGGGCAATATGCAGATGCCCAGGGAATTTTATGGGAGATGCTTGCCAATATAGCATCACTGAGGACAAAAACCCCTGTGCTCAGATCAACTGTCTGAATGGTGGAGTTTGTCAGGTGTGGCTGACAATTTTGTGGTTATGATTTTAAAGCTCAGAGCAATATGTGACAAACATCAAACTTTGTATCTCAGTATGAGATGAACACTACCTGTGAGATTGCAGAGTTAATGTTTCAGTGTTTTTAAAGTAAATTTGCCATTCTATATAATAACAGCAAACTGTAATGTATGCTATAACAGAAGTACCAATTAATGCATTCTATACCTGTACTGACTTGGCTTAACTCACTGCAGATGGTGTACAGTGTTGCAAAGTGCTTCTGTGAGGATGGATGGGGTGGTGAGAATTGTGGGATGCCTACAAAATGTGACTCTACCTGGTGCTTCAGTGGTGGCACTTGTGTTCTCAACCCTGACCCCAACCTCCTCCCCACCTGCACGTAAGTCTTGGATGCCTTGAGATTCTATGACTTAGCGCTGGATATTATACCAGTATCAATATCAGTTCTCGATTCCTGCCTGTACAGTTCCTGATGCCTCTTTGGGACACCTGAATTCTACTGAGAATTTCCACTCCTGAAAGTTATTTGATGTGGGTGTTGCCTTTGACCTTCAGAAAAAACTTAGTAAATTTTTGTCAAAGATAATTTTTCCTGACTCATAAGATTCCACCATATGCCACTGAGTTATCAGCCATTGGTAAGAAATAGGCAACTGCTTGCAGAGTTATAAATGGTCCTTAACAAAAGAATTCCCCAGTATTCTGCCTAACCTAAAATTTAGAATACTACTGGCACCAGCCTACATATTAGCAAGCCTCTAGCCAATAGCTGGATGGTGGTTAGCCCGAGGTTTGGTTTGATTTAATGGCCTGAAGATACTGTAGGGTGCAGATATTACAGAAACCTTTTTTTTTTCAATGGAATTGGGGCAAACTTTATGCTAACAGGTGGATTGTGATTACTCTATAGTGTGGCTTGATTTAACTGTGTGCAGATGTTTCATAAACAATATATTTATACCAGAGGTTTTGTGGACTTGGACAAAGATTGAAGTCATGCTGGGATATCTTGTGTAGTAAACCTTAGATGATATACAAGTAAATATTTGCTTGTTTTGTAGATTATACGACACATAACATTTTGTTTCCATTGCTCCTGGCTATGTCAAGCATTTTTTTTTTTTTTAAATAAGAATCAGGCAACCCCTTAGCCGGCAGTGGAACTATATATAGACTTGCAAAATCTACTGAAAAATTGCAGGGAGACTATATGTACAGGCTTCCCCCAAAATTGTCCCCTGTAAATCCTAGAAGAGACTATACTGTATACTGTATAGTAGGCAATGTATAAGTGCCCTAGAGCCTCAGATATCCCTAACTGGTAACGTATGGGCTACAGGTTGTTTACATAAGGTTGCTCACTCAGTGACTCATCAGTGTGTTCCCAGCTCTTAGAGACTCGATTTCTAATTTTCTTTGGATATTTGGGTATTGTAGACATTATCATGTCCCACACAAGGAGAAACATTAGTGATGATGAGATACAACTTATTCTAGATCTGGATTTGAATGATGATTTCATTGATGATATTACTGTGGTAAAGATTCTACATCAGACAGTGATGATGGTGACCCTGACAGTGGTGATGAATCACAACCTGAGATTGCAGAGGAGCCATATGATAAGCAATCAAGTGCAGAAGCTGATGGCAATGATGACAGTGCTCCAGCTGGATGGTTAGGTCATTCTCCAGTTAGTAAATAATGATTACCATTTACTGGAGACACAGGGGTCGAAGTAGTTTTCCAGAATCCTCTGGACCCACTGGAGATTTTTATGTCTTTTGTAGACAAGGATTTAAATGAACATAAAGTGAGACAAACAAACAAATATGCACTAAGGTCTATGAAAAAAAGAGAAGGAAGGGGAAAAGGATAAGAAAGAGTTGAGATCTGATATGGAAGGAAACTAATTGGGGAAATGTATACCTTTTTAGGTTTGGTCATTTTACAAGGCATAGTAAAGAAGCCAACAATCTACTTATACCACTCCATCAATCAGAAGCTTGCACATGTTAATGAAATATAGATAGCAACTGTTCCACATTGCAACAGAGTCTACATATAGATTGTGTTAAAACCTTACATGCGGTAGAATCTACATACAGATAATGTTAAAACATTACATGATGCAGTGTAACTATATTTATGCTCCAATTCTGTGGTCGGGGGCATCTATACAAAGATTATTATTTTTTTTAGGTGCTTCTTAGCCACTGGCTAAGGGTAAATAATTACCTCACTCTAGCCACCGGGCAAATGTTACCATCATCTGGCAGCTAATAAAGGAAATAACTGGGAGTCTGTAGCCCAAAGAATATACCAGTAAAGTGCACCTTGCGAGCGCATGGCGGGCAACTGAGCATTTATACATACGCCTTTCATCATGCTAAGTATACATACATACACTTATACATACACACACACACACACACACACATCGTTTTTTTCGTTTTTCGTTTTTGAAGGCTGCAACATGCTTGCATGCGTCGGCCTTTTTGGATTGGAGCGAGTAGCATTTTATGACCGGATGCCCTTCCTGATGTCTACCAATGACCCTTGGGTGGATTCGATCCTCCGACCCTACGGCCAGAGCGGAGCGTTCTAACCCACTGAGCCACGGCTGCTACACACACACACACACACACACACACACACACACACACACACACACACACACACATATATATATATATATAAATATACAGTAATCTCTCTACAGTGGGGCCCCTTGGATAGCGACCTTATTAGTCCACCAAAATGGCCGCTATCCATGAAATCGCTACCCGAGGGGCAAACTTCTTACCTAAAAAAATTAATACAGTCCTGGACTCCTTCAGCTATACCCCTAATTTCCTCCATTACCCATCAGTATCACGTCATATTTCTTCAGTACNTACACACACACACACACACACACACACACACATATATATATATATATAAATATACAGTAATCTCTCTACAGTGGGGCCCCTTGGATAGCGACCTTATTGGTCCACCAAAATGGCCGCTATCCATGAAATCGCTACCCGAGGGGCAAACTTCTTACCTAAAAAATTAATACAGTCCTGGACTCCTTCAGCTATACCCCTAATTTCCTCCATTACCCATCAGTATCACGTAATATTTCTTCAGTACAGTACTGTAATAAGATAAACGTATACTACATACAGTATTCAAAAAATTATCTTTTTCTTTTCCTCCATGCAGTATTGTTTCTTTGGCTTGCCACGCATGTATTGTCTGGCCTTTTCAGTCACTTTTACATTACCAGCACTTTCTGTTTTTTCCCTGGGCCACCACCACCACTTGGGCCAGCCCCCGATGTTGAAGCCATGATATTAGAACACTCAGTAGCCAGATAATAAATGGAAGGTCACAAAAAACTTTAACAATGGCGAGAGACTGTGACAAGTTGAATGGATGCGCGGTGTGTGGATAAACAAACATTCTTCTTCTTCTTCTTCTTCTTGGGGTAACTGAGGGGAGGTTCACCTTCCACCCGTCAGTATTGCTTAGATACCAGCATTCCCCCAAGAGAAAAGGAAAGGTAAAGGAAAAATTTAAAACTGTAAAATTTGGTAGGAGAGAGATAGTTGGAGATTAGTCATAAGAAAAGCTTAAGATACATATTTTCACATGGGTCAATGAACTACGGTCCTGACTCCTTCAGGTATATCCCTAATTTCCTCCATTAACCATTAATATCACATCATATTTCTTCAGTAATAAGATAGTATATTACGTATTCAAAGAAGATTAACAAACTTACTTTTAATTCGTTTTGAGTGCCACTTACAGGCCGGTCCTCCAGTGGACCTCAATGGCTGATGACGACGATATTGTTATCAATTGTAGTTACCGTACTGGCAGCCTGCTAAAGCCGCTAAAAAATAAATACCTGTACTATACTCCAACGAAACCCTAAATTCCTACTGTGAACACTAATAAAATAAACTTACTTAACATGCAAATGGATAAACAAACTTTTAAATCATTTTTGCCATTTATTGTTGAAATTACTGTCGTGCTTGGTGGTTATTGTACCACAGCAACCTAGCAAAAACGGCCCTGACTCTGCTCACTCTCCATCTCTCATCCCTGCTACAGCCGCTAAAAAATAAATACCTGTACTAAACTCCAACGAAACCCTAAATTCCTACTGTGAACACTAATACAATAAACTTAACATGCAAATGGATAAACAACTTTTGAATCATTTTTGCTATTTGTTGTTGAAATTACTGTCATGCATGGTGGTTATTGTACCACAGCAACTTAGCGACCACGGACCTGACTCTGCTCACTCTCCATCTCTCGTCCCTCATCTTTCTCTTGTCCCTCACGTCGTAACACATGCAAACGAACTTCATTCTCAATGTGATGGGCCTCTGTTTCCTCATCTTCCCAACCATCATATAGGTCCTCCTCGAGCTGAACAGGGGGCATGTCGACATCGTCCTCTTCGTCTGACGAGGCATTCAAAAGGGCTGGTCTCTGTGCCTCACGTTATACTGTTTCTTTGGCTTGCCACGCATGTATTCTCTGGCCTTTTTTGTCACTTTTACACTACCTGCACTTCCTGTTTTTTTTTCCCTGGGCCACCGCCACCACTTGGGCCAGCCTCCGAAGTTGAAGCCATGATAACAGAGCACTCAGTCCCCAGACAATAAATGGAAGGTCACAAAAAACTTTAACAATGGAGAGACTGAGGGTTGGATGAACGCACGGCTCATGGATAGGCAATGGGTCAATGAACTGACTGAGGATAGATTTGCACTCACTGTCTGTGTTAACAGGGTACGACCTTGGCAACTCTGCCCATCCACCCACTACATATGAAGATCGGCTCCCATGCACCATCAGCATTCAGATCAGATCAGATGATATTCGCCCAGTATTGCTTTTGAATCAGGTTCCAACACTGGCAACTCTGCCCACCTGCTAGCTACGTGTTAAATGCCTAGCGGATTTTCGCTAACTGTGCACCATCAGCATAAGGGTAGACTCGCACTCACTGTCAGTGTTACCAGGGTCCGACTTTAGCAACTCTGCCCATCACCCGCTACAAATGAAGGTCGGCTTGCATACACCATCAGCATTCAGATCAGATCAGATGATATTTGCGCAGCATTGCTTTTGAATCAGGTTCAGACCTTGGCAACTCTGCCCACCTGCTCGCTACGTGGTAAATTCCTAGCAGATTTTCGCTAACTGTGCAGCATTAATCGCTATGGGATTGTTTCTTTCCTGTCGCTACCCGTGGATTCGCTAACCAAAAAAACGCTACCCGAGGGGCCCCACTGTACTATCCAGACGTCCACTATCTGCATACATCACTATTCGGACATTGTAGGCTGTCCAAACCCCAAAATGCACAAAAATTCGAAAAAAATCCGAAAAAATCTGATTTTTTCTGACCGCGTCAGTTTGAATTTCCCGCTCGCGCCGACTAGCTCCCTTCCCACCAAATCACCCTCCTACTAGTTCTGTCTCAACTCCCGTGAACAGTGGACGGCTGTCCGATCATTTACGGTATTTTCGTTCTTGTTTAAATAATCAAAAGTCACAGTGCTAAGTATTAGTTTTTTTTTTTTTTTAATGCACGGAAGAAGGAACCAAAGGCCAGGGCCCGCATACTGTTCCTTCCAAGAAAAAGTAAAAACAATACCAAAGAGAGCCAAATTCAAGATCCATTCATTTCGAGATGCCTGGACACACTGCATTAGAAAGATTGGAGATCATAGGAAGTGGGGAATACAGACAGAGGGAGACAGTTCCAGAGTTGACCAGTTGCATAAATGAAGGACTGGGAGTAACGGTTAACTCTTGCATTAGAGAGTTGGACAGAAAAGGGATGAGTTTGTTGCTAGACGGGTACTACATGCCCATCGTAGAGGTGGAGGGATGCAAGCAGACAGTTCAGAGGAACAGTGACCATTGAAGTAGCGATAGAAGAGAGATAAAGAAGCAACAGTGCAGTGAAGAGACAAAGGTTGAAGGGAATCAGTAAGAGGAGGAGAGTTAATGAGACGAAAAGCCTTTGACTTCACCCTATTGAGAAGAACTGCATGTAGGGAGCCTCCCCACACATGAGAGATAAACACTGGATTACTGGACATGCTTCAAGAGCAATTATGACCACTGTAAAAACCTTAGAGATGGGGGTAAACAACAATGATGGACTGTAAGTAAACATTGTCAACTGCTAAATATTTTCCATAATCACTTCTAAATCCTCATTCTCTGGTTACATTTTATTTACTTCATGCTTTGTGTCCCATATTTGAGTGCATAGGCTGTGAAAAAGGTGATTTTCTCAGTGATTATCATGTCTCTTACTTACGTTCACTATCTAGTCAACTGGTGAACATTTTCGCCCCACACACCTCTAAATCAAAATTTTTCTGGCTACATTTTATTTACTTCATGCTTTGTGTCCCATATTTGAGTGCACAGACTGTGAAAAGGTGATTTTCTCAGTAATAATCATGTCTCTTCCTTATGTTCATTATGTAGTTACCTGGCGAACACCCCTGCCTTACTCACCTCAAAATCATAATCTTTGGTTTAAAATTCGATTAATTCATCCTCTGTGCCAATTACTCATGTGAATGGGGTCTTAATTAAGTGCTATGCATGTCCAGTAGGGAGTTAGGTAGGTGGTTTTCTGATTTAGGTTAGGCTAGGTTAGGGTCAAGAATGACCGGTGCTGTTGGTGAACAGTGAACACCATTGCCGTACCTAACTCTTTTTCTGGTAACAATTTATTTATTTGATGCTTTGTATCCCATATTTTAGTGCATAAGATATGAGAAATGATGATTTTCATAGTGATAGCCACGTCCGATACTTACACTAAGCTACCAACTCGTGAACACCCCTGCCTTACTCACCTCAAATTCATCATTTTTGGGTTAAAATTCGATTAATTCATACTTTGTGCCAATTATTTATGTGAATGGGGTCTTAATTAAGTGCTATGCATGTCCAGTAGGGAGTTAGGTGGGTGGTTTTCTGATTTAGGTTAGGTTAGGGTCAAGAATGACGGGTGCTGTTGGTGAACAGTGAACACCTCTGCCATACCTAACTCTTTTTCTGGTAACAATTTATTTATTTGAAGCTCTGTATCCTATATTTTAGTGCATAAGGTATGAGAAATAATGATTTTCATAGTGATAGCCACGTCCGATACTTACTTAAACTAAGCTGCCAACACGTGCACACCCCTACCTTATTCACCTCAAATTCATCATTTTTGTGTTAAAATTCTGTTAATTCATGCTTTGTGCCAATTATTTATGTGAATGGGGTCTTAATTAAGTGCTATGCATGTCCAGTAGGGAGGTAGGTAGGTGTTTTTTTTATTTAGGTTAGGTTAGGTTAGGGTCAAGAATGACTGGTGCTGTTGGTGAACAGTGAACACCTTTGCCATACCTAACTCTTTTTCTGGTACCAATGTATTTATTTGATGCTTTGTATCCCATATTTTAGTGCATAAGATGTGAGAAATTATGATTTTCATAGTGATTGCCACGTCCGATACTTACTTACACTAAGCTGCCGACTCATGAACATCTATGCCTTACTTACCTCAAAATCATCATTTTTGGGTTAAAATTCAATGAATTCATGCTTTGTGTCCATTATTTAATGCATATGGTGTGAGAAAGGGTGATTTTCATAGTGATTTCCATGTCTGATACTTACTTGCACTTGCTGGCAAGTTGTGAGCACCTATGCCTTACTCACCTCTAAATCATCATTTTTTGGTTAAAATTCAGTTAATTCATGCTTTGTGTGCTTTATTTACGTGAAAGGGGACTTGAATAAGTGCTATCCATGTCTGGTGGGGAGGTAGGTAGGTGGGTTTCTGATTTAGGTTAGGTTAGGTTAGGGTCATGAATGACCAGAGCTGGAGCTTCAGGGCCACTACCCAGACAAGACCACTGTCCGGACATGCCTTTGGCTCTATTACGTCGGATAGTGGAGGGTTTACTTATACAGTAGGCGTGGAAAGTGTTGATGCCATCTTAAAAAAAGAAAACATTCTTATGGTTAGCATGGAGAAACAAATAAATTAACACTCACCATTGAATTTAGTATTTACTGGCATTCCCCTTCACCTTTATTATCTTCTTAAGGCGTCTGGGGAGACTGATGGCGTAGTTTTGCAGAACAGACGGACTAAAACTGCTCCATAGCTGCAGCCTCAGGTTTAGGCAAAGATGATGTGTCCATACTACGCTGCTGCCACTTCATGTGCGCCCATAAATTCTCAATGGGATTGATATCTGAGCTGTTTCCGGGCCAATCTCGAATAAAGGGAACCTCACAGTCTGTTAGCCACTGTTTCACTGACTTTGCAACATGTGCAGGGGCAGAATCTTGCATAAATACTCTTGCCTTGGTTTTATCAAAAGAGTCACTTAAAACATCACATAAGAGCTCCAAATAATTGTTCTGGTTCACTTTTTCATTTGCAG
>JAGKTI010026332.1:0-13633 GCA_018397915.1 Birgus latro | reverse complement strand
TGTGTGTGTGTGTGTGTGTGTGTGTGAGTGTGTATGTTATCATTCAGTGAAATATACGACAGTATAATATCTTTATACTGAGATTTTTCCAGTTCTCAAGGGTCTGAGGACCGAGCCTCACTAACTTTCAAATTTTAGCAGTGTTCCTCATCGGCTCCCAAATTCTGAGACATAAAGCATCTCAATCAAGCCCGTCTTATCCTTTATGATGTTTCCTCCAAAGCCAACACTGGTAACTAGCTCGTCGCATTGAAATGTACATGTTTTCTCATCAAGTATTTCCGGGATTCCAGCAATTATTTCTCGTCTTTCCTTAGTTGAGGAATGTTTTTCTTGCCTTCATCCAAGTCAACAAGTGTGCCGCGTCAAAAGAGAGAGACTAACTTAATGAACGAACTTATTTGGCCAAAACTACTTCCATATAACAAAGCCTTTCGGGCAATCATGTGACGCCGCAGCGTATATTTTGGCTGAGGATGTGATTTAGGAAGCCTGTACCCCTACATGCTAGCACATGTGGATGCTCGTGTTATTTCGCTTGAATACACATTTGCCTCTTATGGAATGTGCCAACTTTTTTGCCGTTGTCTAATCAGTATCATTCAGGAAGCCATGACCCCAATACGAGTGTGATCTTGGGCAAGCTTTTCTTTTGCATGGGAATACGTAAGGGGGTTTCAGTAGAGGTTCGTGTATTTTCCTTAATTATACATTTGCCACTATGGAATGCACACATTTTCATCGTTATGTTAAAAACATAATTTCTGTGTCTTTTTACAAATAACGTACAAAAAAGGAAAACTATGACTGAAGCACAGTACTCTTCTGTCTTATCTCAAATGTGTGAGAATGGCTGACGTCCTAGCCAAGGTATACCAAGAACAAACAACCAGCCATTGTTTCCTGTTACTGCTGTTGTTCTGTGCCCTCTGTGGCGGGCGCGTAAAGACTTTCCTTTTCTATATTATTATCAGTGACAGATCTACAGGAGGAATGGGGGTAGTACATCTCACGTCCCCTGTGATAATGGGACCATAGGCCTAAGCAGTGTTATGGGTTTCACTAAGAATATATTTTGTTTCCTTTCTAAGATACGTGTGAAAAATTTCTTAAAGATTACATTCTATCTTATTTTTTTACTCCCATATCTTTTATTTTTTTTGTTAGATTTAGTTTATTCAGCTACCATTTACTCCCCATTTGCTGGCGAAGGTAGTCAAGTCGCTTTCTGCCATGTAATAGAAGTGTTGACAGTGAAGGCAGAATTCCGGGTCAGAATTAAAAGCAGAATATAAATGGTGTGTATTAGGGCTTGCACATGATTTGCTGCCTTCTTAGCTGTGTTCTTGACAGCGAGGTGGGAGCGGGAGTTGATATGAAGAAATATGTCCAGTCAACTGGTTCTACATGGGTCTCGATGTCGCTATATACGCTATATACTGCGTAAGGTGTAACGCATGAGTGCATATGAGGCATGAGAGGTTTACGAAATGTTTACCGTACAGACAAGTAAGAAAATCTACATACAAAATGAGCGAAAGTAAATGAATCAGGAGCTTAGCGGTTGGATGCTAAAATGGTAAGGAGGATCCGTGCAGTTGTTGTTGTTGTTAAATATTTATCCCCAACTTGTGGAGACACGGGCAAACAAAGAGCCCGTCAGGGAAAAAGCAGAATAAGTCCCCCCAGTTGGAAGCTTAGCACGGGAGGCAGTCAGACTGACAAGAGTGGCGAGGAGGCAGGACGTGGGCTGGCGTTCGGTGGTATGAGGGAGGCCTTGCAGATCACGGTGAGATCGAAGAGATCGAACCCCAGAAGACTGATCTTCCCAGTCTGTGTCCTGGTCCTGATCCTCCAGCAGATCTATGTCCCCAGAGTCTTGAAGGGGAGGCGGATCTTTCTGACCAATGCTGATAAAGACACCGGTAATGGCTTGGCCGATGATCTGGGCAGTTCGGGGGCTATAGGGTCGAGAAGCTGAGGCCGAAGACGAAGTCGGAGCAGCAGGAAGGTCCACTTGCACAGCAGCAGCAGATGGAGAGGGGGAGGAAGGGCCCTCCTTGTCCAGACAGACGGACCGATCGGGGGAGGCAGCCCGTTTCCTCCCAGCTGCTGAAGGCAGAGGGTGAACTTCTGCAACGGTGGTGATAAGGTCGAAGTCCATAGGAGGTTCCGGGTCGGTGATAATACTGGCGCCAGTCGCCCTGTTCAGAGGGCCATCGAGCCGCAGCCATTTGCTCGGTGTTGTGCGCGGCCGAAATGGAAGTGGGCGGGACTGCGGCTGCGGTTGCGGCTGTGGTCGCCGGGTCCGACGCTGCTGACGAGGGGAGGAATGTGAGTTGCCAGAAAGCTTTGAGGGATGGCAATGCTTGGAAGCCCGTTCTCCTCGAAAATCTGGGGGAGGAGGACGCGCAAAACGGCCTTGTCACCCCCACAAAAAGCCTCTGCTGTAGCAACACACATTGAGACAATGGTGTTAGTCTCCCCAGAACACCTCGGACCCCTAGGGCGGCGTCTCTGGGCCTCGTTGCGCCGCTGTGCATGAGCAGAGCCCTTCACAGCAGCGCCCCCCGGCCCAGTGACACCTGTAGCCTCAGGACCCTTCGGTTTCTGCTGGAGACAAAACTCCACTGTCTCACCCTCGCCGAGAGAGCGCCGGAAGTGCCGTGGATTTGGAGCAACGATCCCAAGTCTGTGCACAAAAACATCAGATTCGGTGTCCCAACGTCTGATGAATCCATACCCAGACTTCACGTTGAACCAAACAACGGTGCCAGAGATCGTCGTGGCTCCCGGCTGCCTGGCACTACTGCAGGATGCCCCCCTCAACGGGTCGAAGGCTGGAGCAGTAGTGGAAGTCGGCATGACGACTGGCAGATCAAGCGGGCAGCAACAAAAAAGTTTAAGGAGTTCAGTCCCCACTGTTCACTACGAGTGGGGACGAGGTCTTACTCCCGCAGCTGCTGGGCTGGAACTGGATCCGTGCAGAGATATCGCAGATATGATAGGTACCACTGAATACCTATTACGTAAGTGGAGGGGCGTCTGTACCTCCCCTCTTCAGATGCTTGCAAAGTTGGGCATACATTATAATGAAATGTAAACATTTACAGAAACCACCACTTTGTAATGTTTTGCGCCCATTATTGTCCCAACATTGTGAAACAGCTTCACTGACAAACCTCAGTTTTCTTAAGTGATATCATTGTGTAGGAAAGTTGGTTCGATCAAGAGGGTTCCCATAGATACAGCTATATTGTCTGGATAACCACATCATCTCGTACTCCTCGCTGTCGCTGACATGTGTGAGATTACACTTTGTCCGAACAAGATCGCAAACTTAAAATGTCTTATAAAGGAGTCCTTAGCTACTCACACTATAGTGCAACAATCAATACTGAAAACACTCCTCAACGAACTACCCTCGACAAAATGCAAGGGTGATGTGTCACCTTGCCTTGAAAAAAGCGGGATTACCCCCCCCCCCCAAGCCTACATTTTCCAGTGGTGTAATCAGTATCTGATTCTACCGATGGTCTGGCGGAGACAGTTTGTAGAAAATTTTCACTAAATTATTTCAATCATTTATCCACGGCAACGATAACCCCGTGTTTGTTTTTTGCAAATATTTCTTTCTATTAAGTAATGATATTTACTATTAAACCCTGCATTTCATTGCTTGATAAGAATAGATTACAGACATTTCGGGCTGAGTGATACATAGCAGTCAGCTTAGGAGGACACAGAATATACGTTGATACGCGGTCTGTCTGGTTGAGCAGACTTATTAACCACAGGCAGTCACCTGAATGTACTGTAATTTTATTATACACAGTCTGTTCCGGTATGTTAATTTGCCACAGATTTAATCATTCTGGTTGATTAAAGTGTTGTACTTAACGAAACTACCAAACCCATAACAAGGTGAGAAATGAGGGTGCATCCTGACGAGTTTTCTCCTTTTCAGAGAAGAGTAGCGAGAGGAGGGGAAAATAATTAATACAGCAGTTCCCGGTGCACACTTGCCGTAGCAAGTGGCGTTCTCTCTAACGCCCAGCCGGCCATAAGGTGCTCTCTTATCCACCCCGCAACATACACTCCACTGCTTCCCTATCCCTTGTTTCAGTCTGCAAAGAACCCACATCACACAGTTTATAACTGGATGTCCTATTTTCCTGGCCTGGGTGAGAGTCCTGTCTAGGTGTTGGTGTCAGATGGGTGAGTGCCATTGAGAGGGGCGGGTGACACATGACACTGACCCTCTTCTCTTTATCGCTGCCTCGGTGCGTCTGGTAAGGGGAGAACTGTCAGGTTACTCCCATTGCCGCCAGTACATCACCGCTAACTGGGCGTTGTCTGAGGGGTGTACCAGTACTGTTTTACATACGGCGGTGTTTAGACATTGCGTTATTACAGATGTAATAATGTGGAATGCATGCGAGGAACGAGAGGCCGACTAATGTATTTGATACATTAAAAATATATAGGTTATATTATTTACTAATATTTCCTTGTAAAACACCGATGAACAGAAATTATCGGTTAGTATATGTTACTTATACGGGTTATTGTTGAAAGACTTCACTGCTGTTGCTGAATACTAACCAAACAGCCTTCCATGCACCGTTTTCTTTTAGAGATTCTTGAGGCACAAGCTGTGGTGTTTCATAGTTATTGTAAACTACATTAGTGTTTCAGTATCCAAGGTTTTGTTTTAGTATTATAGCTGTTTTTGTAGTCACATGGGTAAGTAAACAATAAAATAGCATTTATCAGTCTTGAACGAAACTGATGGCCATGTCACCCCGCCACACAGGCAACGTCACTGCACCTGCCTGGCCCTCACCTCACCTCACCCTAATTACCCTTAAATGGAAAACTTTTGCTACGGTATGTGGTGGATGGTGGAAATTTTAGGGTAAAGTTGTTCCCACTGAATGAAAAAGATACAGAGCCAAAGAAGGTCCACACCTTTATCACGTGTTGCTCAAGACCTAAGACAATATGTTGGGTGCAAGGGGAAGAGTAATGGAGGAGGAAGGTAATTTTGCAAAGGATATGGCTATAAAGGATCAGAGTTAAAGAGATCTGGTAAGGTTCATTTTCAGAAATATAAAATTCACTGTGAGTGTTTAGTGAATACAGATTGTCAAAACTAGAATATAATGCTATGTACTGAATATCTACACATAGGTTAATTGCATACTTCAGCAGATATAACGTCGCTTGATTAAAGCATGGAAAACCATATATTATTAAGCCTGAAGGATTTCGTTCACAACTCATTAATGTCTCTGATAAGAACGCCTAGGAAAATGTATTAATGTCAAATACAGCACAATATGGTCATTTGTTTCAAGAAAGGTAGAGTTGTGAGGGACTTTGATGAATTTATGCAAAAGCTTCAACTCGTTCTAGGCAAAGTACAGAACTCGATAACGTTGCAGCATACCCCGTCATGGCGTATTGGTGCCTCATGACTGTATTTCAAGAGAGGGGGTGTACTGTTCATTGACTTCATATATCACATTCACATTGTAAAAACACCCGCACTAAAAACGTATGATGTCCACTGCACAAAGAGGATATCCATTCCACTGATATTGCATCCATACCACAGACATGACACCCACACCAAACCCACGACACCCACACCATGAACAAGACTTCCACATTACCAACAGTATACCCACACCATATTCACACCACAAACATGATGCCCACACCACATACCACATCCACATCAAAAACATGACACCACAGTACCCACACCACAAACATGATACCCACGCCACATTCAAACCACAAACATGACACTCACACCACGTCCGAACCACCGACATGACACTCACACATACAAGCCACAAACTTAACACCTACACCACATCCACACCACAGACATGATAGCCACACCACACCCACACCACAGCTGGTTAAATCTGGAACTGTTTTTGTCATTTTGTGTTTCTCGCTCTCAATGATGCCCAGTAATTTAACGTAATGAGTCCAGGCATCACGAATGGATCTTGATTTCGACTTACTTTTGTTCAGATGTCCTTGGAAGGGACAACTTTACTACAATTCCAGCCCTCCATTTTTTCATAAGAAATATCAACATATATTTACATATGATATCCACCACACATCCATACCACAAGTATATATAATACATACCACATCCCAACTACACCACAAATAGACAATACACATAGGCTTCCCAACGGCAATCGTATGACACCCACACCACACTGTACCACAAACGTATGATAATGGCACAACAAACTCATATACCCTTACCACCAACATGCCATCCATACCACAAACACACCTAAACCCTGGAACCAAATGTCCTCCACACTACTACATAATGTACACTATCATTCACGTCCTCATAAACTACTAAGTATCTCTCATACAGTAACACAGGTCAGTGATGATATCATACCACACGTCCTCAGTGCAGTATTACCACACATTCAGTACTCTCTGCATCACCACATCCCTCAAACAACCACAAATACTTCGCAGTCCCACATAATACCACACTTCTCTCCTACAGCAACACCACACGCCCCCATACCGTAATACCGTACGTGCCACATACACCCTCAAATTCCACTAGTATTGTGAGAGAACATCACCCCCTCGCCTCAAGTAGTGCTACCAAGTGTTTTTTATATGCCACCTGAACGTCATTTGAACGCCACACGCATGCCTTCCCATCAGTGCCCCCTTAACGCTCACACGATCGTCATACAGTTATATATCCTACAAAGAAAAGGCTTCAGATCCCGCAGCATCCATATTTCATTCATATGGGAGTTACGTAGCATCGTGATTCATACTCCATCCACATTTACTCCCTTTTGTATGTTATTCAGACAATATTTATCCAACATTCATTTATCTGCACACACACACACACACACACACACACACACACACACACACACACACACACACACACACACACACACACACACACACACACACACACACACACACACACACACACACCTTTCCACCACACCACATCCATTCAGAACGCAAACTACAGTGACGTAGCTTTCATACCACATCTGTACAAAATCCACATCACATCCAAATTGAATCCACAACACATCTACACAGAATCCACACCACATCCACTTAGAATCCACACCATATCCACACAGAATCCACACCACATCCACACACAGTCCACACCACATCCACATCTCCCGCGCCCTGCCACGAGCAAAGCAATGTGGTGCGCGAGACCTCCCCTACGCGCACACACACACACGCACACACACACTCACACACACACACACACACACACACCTGGCACCCTGCCCTTAACCACCTGTTGACGGACCGGCAACGTGGTTCTCGGTCTTACCTTGTTTATCCTTTATTTCCTCTGTTTCTATTACATCACTCCAGTTTGTGCTCCTCGAGATGCAAACGAGTAATGACAAAAACCGTAGTTACTTCGAAGACCTATATGACACATCTGACTTGCCAAAAATTCCAGTTGTTCATAATACTTTACGAAACAAGAGGTACCACTTTGCTTAGGTAAGTTATGCCGGCAGTTCATTTACGAAAACACGCCACTCCTTAGTCAAGATCCAACTTGCTAGAGCGAAAAACTGAAATTGTTATCATAATATACTCGTAAGTTAGGTATTTTATGAAGTAACAGGAACAGCGAATATTTTAGCTATCTTTATGAATGAGAGAGAACTGTCATTCTGTTAAAAGATAAAAGATCTATAGTAGCCACCAAACTACAGAACGTTCTTGGTATCATAAGGCCTCCCCTCCTCAAAAAAAAAAAAAAAAAAAAAAAAAAAAAATCAACCCCTTACCCTCTGCCTTACACTGAGAGGCTGATGACTTGCAGTGGGGCAGGGAGGTGACATGTGATCCTCTCGTGTGATGCTGAGACGATACTTGAGAACCACAGTACAAAACACCCCTTTGTTTTCCTCCGACTAATTGCTTCTTGAGGTTTTGCACTCAACATGGCTGGGATTCTCATTTTAACCTCTGCTATAAATAGGCTTTATTATGTTTCTGGTAACAGCGGCTCACAGTCCTATAATCCCTTCAGCTTCATAACATCATTTTTCTTTCACTTTTTCCTCAGATGATTTGATTTACATTAGGAGAGCACAATGGCGGTGAAAAGGTCAGTGAACGCCATATCTAACTCACTGTTTCGAAAAAAAAAAAATATCCGCTGCTTTGAATAAATCGCCTGGAGACAGCAAGAATTAGATATATGACGACCTTAGGTTTGAAGGATAAATCGTATGACTTTTGGGGATTTTCCTCAGCTGCACAAACCGTCGTGTATATCAGCCAGTGTGAAATGCCTACGTGCACCTCAAGCAGCGAAATAAATTACAGACATACTGGAATTTTTTAGCCCTTTTACTGTCAGAAAATCTCGGCAGTGAGCTAAATACTCCTGTGATAGTCAAAACGAATGTTCCTAACTGTGTCCATAACAGACAGAAGGACTTGAGACAGTGAGGTGAGCCTTGACCTGTAAACTAATATAGGTAAGAGCTCGATTCATATATACAAACTATCTTGAGCCCACGTTTTTGTGAAATATTGCAAGTTATAATCTTGTCTTTGCTTATACAGTTATCATTGATTTTCTCAGCCAAATTAGGGTGCCTACTGAAGTGAAAAAACACGAAAAACGAGAGAATATAATAACTGTAAACTGCTATAGAGACCTGTTGATCCTGTAAATTAAGGTCCTCGATAAATGAGGATCCTATAAATATAGTAAAACAAGATAAGAGTGGCGCTGCAGTGGCTTTAAAAAGGAGTAAATAAAAGTTGATGCCACTACAACTGTCAAACTCGGGTACACAAAGGAGGGTAGAGAGTCACGAGATCTTGATGATTCTATATTTAAAGGATGACAACACCAACGATTTATTTACGTATCTCTTGATCATTGTGTCCATCATTCCATTAACCGACATCAAAATGTTCATGAAGTAAGCTTTCTTGTGTAATTCTTCCTTTTATCGCACTTCTCACTACAAGTCTTCCATCTTTGGCATAATAGCTGGGTTGTGGTTAGTGATTCCTTTACACCCTCAAAATCGTGTATATCTTAATTAGGTTTTGTCTAAATTATCAGTTACATCAAGCAAGTTGGTGCCTCGTCCACCTTTTCGGAAACTTCACAAATGCCTGATCTAGAAACCGTGTCAAAGCATAATTAAATCTTGCCCAACTAGCTTATTTTGAGGCGGGTTGCAATCTCGGTTCATCAGTTTTGGGGTCCAGAAGTGTCAAAGAATTACTGACCACTGCTGTGCAAGTCTGTTTAACTTTTCTCTTCTCCTTCATGTGGCTCGGTTTGTGGACAGTAAGAACGCTTTTCCTCATTAATCCAGGGGTATTTTATTCTTGTTATCTCTGAGCGATTTTATTTGGTAGAGAGAAACCACGGATACTAAAGAGTTTAATGTAATCCCTTGACAAACCGCATAGTCGTGATAGAAAACTTAGCTATTTTCTTTCTAGACGATTTATTCAGGAGAGAGAAACCCTACTGTAGTCGAAGGAAAATTTCCCTCGAAACTTGCTTCACTAATGTTTAATGGACCTGGATACATGAGTTAAAGGCATTAAGAGTATAACTGTTTTGAATATCCTTTAATAGCTATCTATCTTCTTTCCAACGCTTTTACTGCCCTATATTATGATCAATAATTCACAACTAGCTTCACGATTGTTGTCTCTGATTGGCATATTTCAACTTCGAGTTCATCAGTCAGTGCAGTTTCTTGACTACGTAAAATGGTTGAGGTCTTCGATTGTACCTTATTTGTCAAGCACACTTATGGCAACAATTAATCATTATTTGTTATCCCTACAATACTGTAACTCGTTTTACAAAGGTGCTGGCTACATCAGTCTATTCAAATCATATTATTTTGTTTACCGTCAGATGTGAATTTAGCGTAGGAAAGGTCTGTTCCGATGGGGTGATTCATCATTTGACAGCTTCCACTTTCGTACAGGCGTAGAATACCATACATTTTTTCCTTGTATTATCATAGTTGTCTTCTCCCTTACCATCTCTGTATCTTTCCCCTCTACTCCCCTCCTCGTTCCACCTCCATAACTGTCTCGGGCAGCCTGCTTTATGGCTCAAGGTACTGCTGCACCCAAAATGTCAGTCATTTCGTCCCTACCCGAGTTAAATGTGATACTACAATTTTACACTGGTACACTGCACAAGACAACCTTGCAGGGACGGTTGCTTGCCTGCGGTTGATGAGTATTGTCATCCAGATAGCCTGGGGTTGATCAATAACAGCAACATAGTGCCGTAGCCTAAAAGGCATAGGTGGCTTTGTAACACGTCGTCATTAGTGATAATTGTACATATTTCACCGTAACATTCTCCTGTATCTCTCTGTTACATCACTGTAATGGCGCAGTAGTTTGCATCAGCCTCATACAATAGGGCAGTGAAGTGTAATGTGCAGAATAAATCGCAAAGAAAGCCGTGCTACGAAATCTCCAAGGCTATATTAAATACAAACTATAGAATATATGTAGCTGTATGCAGTGACGAGGAAGATATTCGTAACTCCCGTAGAGTACTGACCAAGGACAATGATAGTTTCAGGGTAACTATAAAACAGCGTCATCATCACGAAGGAGGCAAAAATTCAGAATACAGCAAACTTTATTATCAGGCTACCGTATGGCCAAGGATTTCGAAGGTTTCAATGACAAATCAATGGAAGTGTGACTCATTTTCGCATCCTCTTTCCTGGGTCTTTCGCATCTCAGTATTTAACATTAGGAATAAGGTGATGATGATAATGATTAGGTACATGAATAACTGTAGATGACACAGTAAAACAATGATACAAGGAAAATCCAATTTACACAAGAGTACATGAAGATAGTATTAAAACAAATGTCCGTATTACATATGACTGTACTGTATTTTAGATAGCATAGGAGACTTAGTAACATCTCTGCCTTAGACACTGTATTGCCTAGTGTACCTTAGCATTCTCTTGTAAGGAATATATATCTTTTTAATACTGACATAGTTTGCATTAGTACCATACAAGATGATGCTTAGTCGTAATGGCCAGAATTAATTGTTAAAATGAAAGTGTTGCGAAATTGTCTAAGCCACATAGATTTACGACCCATGAAGTCAAGATCTAAATTTGGCCATCCCTTGTCTGAGGCTACTCAAGTCCACCCATCGCAAGGCCGCCCCCACATGTGCAGGCTGGCGGGTTGGATGGGTTTGAAGGAATGCTTATGGTCCTTTATCTGACAGGTTAGGCTTACCAAGGTTTACGTAAATAGACCTGTGGGAGGGAGCCGTACTGCACCGTGTATATATGAGCCGGACATGACTCCTGGGCCACACTTGCTTCTGTCACGCCGCAGGAGAGCAGCCTGACGCGCGCTACCTGCTGGGGGTACTGTCGTGGTGAGGTGGGTCCACATGGTGTTTGCTGTCAACGTGATTACTTGCTCTAACCTGACAAAGATCCCTTAACCCCTTTCAGTTCAGCTGATGACCAGCTGTGGTCATACTGGAGAGTTTATTTAACTTGTAACCAAGGGGACTCATTCCTAACTCACACTTAGTATTCATTAAATACCATGCAGCCATAACCTAAACTTCAAGTTGTGAGAGTGCCTGAATTTCGATAATGAAAACAAACCAACTAAAGTCAATGGGTACTGAATGCTCTACCCTACACTAACCTGAACACTTGTTTACCCTGGTCATTTGTTATGGAATATTGGTGTCTGAGTGTGTGTTGTCATTACTGTTGAAGGGGAGATTTGAGGCTTTTAGTGTTGCCTGACTGAGGGTTAAGGTTGCTGATTAAACATAGAAAATGACAGGACTGGTGATTGAGTGGTGTTGGTCATATTGAAGACCGGTGATTGAGTGATGGAATTCTGACTGATGGTGAGAGTCAAGTGCCTGAGCGGTACTGGAGAGGGACGCCTTCGCGCGATGGCTGCCCAGTTCCCTCTCCCCCGAAAGAAGGATAGTGGACTGCAGGAGAAGGACATCCCCAGCCAACAGCTCACCTAGTTCACGTTCAGATGAACCTCAGAGAACAACATCAATAATGGAGTGACTGATTAAGTTAGAGAGAACCTGTGGGAGAGAGCCGTACTGCACAGTGTAGGCCTATATATAAGCCGGGGAGTGAATGGTGGGTGATTGGTGAGTGAATGGTGAGGAGTGATTTCACAGTGCTGGTTTAGATGACTGGTGACATTGATAAAAAGAAAAATAATTAAAAAATAATGGGAGGGCAAGGTGACACATCTTTGGGTGTGATGACTGGTCACTTATGAAATATTAAGTGAATGTGACAGTAAAGACACCACGTGATGATTAATGTGATAAATGGTGACAGTGATGAAGGGTTAATGATGAATGTGAGGTAACTGAATGCTGATTAGAGCGAGGACTGGTGACTGAGTAATTATAAAAGACTACTGCTGGTGGTGAGGCGAGTGAGTGCTGGTATGAGTGAGGAATCGTGTCTGAGTGATGATAGATTACTGACATGGGTGATGTGAGTTTGAGCTGGTTACAGTGAAATCTGATGAGTAAATACTACTGCAAGAGATGTGACTGTGTTGTTTGACGTGGAGATCTCTGTATTAATTCTTTCAGCCTGCGGATGTTATTTTGTTCTTACTGCTCTGAGATGATTGTACTCAGAGTCGAAGAGATTTTTCTAACTGAACATTTACACTTCATGATGTTTCCCATGAATAAAGTCGTCTGGAAGTAGCAAGAATGCAGCAGACTGAAAGGGTTGAATACTAGTGAATATGACAGCTATTAACTCAGCATCGCTAGGGATTAGAAAAATCACTGAATTCGTATGAGATGTCTGAAGTTGGTGAACTGTGATGAGTAAGGACTAGTGAGAGTGAGGACTGTGAGCGTCTGACTAGCATTTGGTTTCATACCCAGTGTAGCTATACATTATAATGGAAAACATTATGATTACCTATAGTTCAACTAATGTGATACAACATCGTAGATACTCAGTTTTTTGCGCTGATATTATTAAAAAAGAAACAAAAATATAGTCTCTGCTTTTCCCGAATTACCATGCTGTTGTTAATGATGATCCATCTTTCAGTCATTTTGCACTCAGATTTCCATAAAAATAAACTAAATTATATCTCTAACGTAGAGTGCATAAATCAGAATCTGTACTTTATACTGGCCTAGTCTTCGTAAAAGAATACTTCAAAACTTATGATGTATTTTCTCTATGCGCTTTACTAGTATTTTTTAAAATTCTTATTCTTTTAGCTCAGGTAACAAACAAACCAATCGAAAATGTGTGACGAAGATGCATCTGCGCTGGTCTGCGACAATGGCTCTGGTCTCTGCAAGGCCGGCTTTGCCGGCGACGACGCACCCCGCGCCGTATTCCCCTCCATCGTAGGCCGTCCTCGTCACCAGGGTGTGATGGTCGGTATGGGTCAGAAGGACGCCTACGTCGGTGATGAGGCCCAGAGCAAGAGAGGTATCCTGACTCTCAAGTACCCCATCGAGCACGGTATCATCACCAACTGGGACGACATGGAG
>JAGKTI010026331.1:0-13634 GCA_018397915.1 Birgus latro | reverse complement strand
ACACACACACACACTGTTCTTCTGAGCAGTGTGGAAGAAAAATATTTATTGTATTAGCTTCTTCTCTCGTTGACTCTGTCTCCTCGCCCAAATATTACAGCACTTTCTCTTTATTATCGCTATTACAATGGACACAGACCTTATGACCTCGCTGCTTACGAGCCTCATCCACCAAAAGGGTCACGTGCACATCAACCGTCTGTCCACACACTCACCCTTTTTCTGTTCAGCTCTCTGTTTGGGATAGATCATATTTGCAGTGTTTCGTATATTTAACTGGGCAGCTCTAATCTTTCTCGGTCAGTCTGTCTCTCTTCCGACGGCCTCCTGTCTTTTAAGTGTAATGTGTATCTTGGGGCATCCCGAATGAACTCATATTGATTCTGCTTCTCTCTCGTTTGACTCTTGTAGGGGATAATTTTTGTTGAGTTCACTGTTTCTTTCTTTTGCGTAAAAAAGGCAACAAACACCACCTAAACTACCACCATAACACCGACCAGAATACTACCCCAACCAAACTCTCTACCATGGACAACGCAACATGCATCACATCACCATAACGATTCTCCAAGCCACCATATCACAAAGAACTAACGCCATATCTCTTAATACTGCGAAAGTTGCATGCCATCTTAAAACCAGCTTTGCAATAAGGAAGGAAAAACGGAAAATGAAAGCTGAACAACCGGCAACGAGAGGCTCTAATGTGGAACGATCAAACAACGACCAAATAAAGGTTGTAGGAACACATGTCATCTGGTCACGACAACATAAATGACCTTATTATGGTTGACATTACGATCGTGACTCCTTTATTAGCGATTTGCTACGTATATTATGCCTTTAAATTGTTCGTGTATGTAACTCACGCAAACTGTATTGACGTTTAAGAAGATATGCATCATGCCAAATAAACTGTTTATGTATCATGCCAAATAAACTGCTAAGGAAGATATGTCGCGATGTCTCCTATGTCAGCGAAAATACGGTTCAATAAACACCGTACACACGATACCAGTGACACTAACCTTCTCTGCTTCTCGTAAGAGGTAAATATACAGTTTCCATTATAGCACACTAAGCCACCTCAAATTACTCAATATAGGCGAGGTAAGCTCTCTCCATTCCCAACACCAGCACGACCCCTATGACCTAAATACCACCATCTGTGTACCACCTCTACTACTGCTACTACTACTACTACTGCTGCTACTACTACGACCACTCAACTACTATATTTGCCAACACTCAACTAACACGACTACCATTTCTTTTACCACTCAACTGTCACACCTACCTTCTACCACATCAACCACCATACAACTACCACAGTTACCACCACTCAGCTACCACCTCTACCACCATTCAACTACCATCTTTACCAACACTCAACTACCACCTCTATCACCACTCAACTACCACCTCTATCACCACTCACCTACCACCACTCAACTACCATCAGCTACCACAACTCACCTACCACCTTTACCACCACTGAACCATCACTCAACTACCACCACTAGCACCATTCAATTACCATTTCTACCACCATCAAACTACCACAGCTACAACCATTCAGTTACCACCACTACCACTACTCAACCATCTCCACCCAACTACTATCATCAACTACCACCACCGAACTACCACCAACCAGTTACCAGCACTATACCACTCAACCACCACAACGACCACCACTCAAGTATTATCTCTACCATCACCATTATTCTACCATTATCCTTTTCACCCCCAACTACCCGGACTACCATCACACCCCTACCATACAGTTATCAAAATTACAGTACAGGCAGGAAAACTATCTTCTTCTACGTGTTGGAATCTGGGCATAGACTATACACTCCGTTCCCTAGGGCCAGTGTTCCTCCTATGGGCAGAAGATGGAGTCACAAGCTTCTCATGTAAGTGCTTGGGGGTTAATACCAACCGTCCTTACTGAATAGATCCATTTGGGACTGGTGCGATGACAGGTCGGTGGATCTTGTGGAGGCTCCGTTAAGACGCCGACTTGATCGATAATCCCCAGACTGTGGCTTGCCCTAGTCTGGGATCGATCTCGGGTCCTTTCAAATGGCAATCCAACACCCTACCACTTGACCACCACCCACCCCATCACTACCACCATCAAGCTACTAAAACCACTACTACAAGCTGCTTAATGGTTTACTGTGCCAAAATTAGTATCATTAACAGCACAAATTACCATGACCTCTATCACTGCCATCATTGGAACATCGGTTTACGCGCAGTGATATGGAATGAGCTTTGAAAAATATCAGAATTATTTTAAGCTTGTATAAAGAAGGCTACTTAGGTGAGTTAGTGGCAGGAGAGTTGAGAGAGCCAGTTATGAAATATGGGAGAAAATGTGAAAGGATTGATATGAGTGTGTACTGCTGTTGTGGAAATACTGCGAAACAAGAAAACATACGGGAAATATGAGAGAAATAAAGGGAAAGAGACAATATCGGTGATCTGTGAGCATTAATTTCGAAAGTCTGTGTCTGAGGTGTCTGAGGAGTATGTGTGGGGTGACGCGTATGGATCGAGTGAGAAATGATGAAGTGCGAAGGAGAACTGGAGTTATGCAGGAGATGGCTGAACGACTTGAACAGAGAGTGTTGCGATGGTTTGAGCATAAGGAGAGACTGGATGAAGAGAGATTGGTGAAAAAGATAACTGGATCGGATGTGAGAGGTGTAAGACTGAAAGGAAGACCACGAATAGGATGGATGGACAGTGTGAAGAGAGCGTTAGATGCGAGAGGGATGTATGTAGAGCAATGAAGAGAGGCTGCGCGTGATGGGGATGAGTGGAGCGAAACTGTGAATGAATAAATGGTGGCCCGGCCCTGAGGGGATATTCTCCTGCATTTCGTCTGATCAGTTGATTAGGTCATTAGGTCAGGTGCAGGTAAGGGGATGGGTCATTATGATGTGGCAGGGGTAAAGCAGCTCTGATGTCTGGCCCTGCCGCGGATGTTGCTGACTGCACTGCGCAGTTGACCTTCGTACGGTGTGGTGCGGTGAGGATCTGACCCTTCTCCCCTTGGGGCTAAGATACGAATAAATGTGTGTGTGTGGATGAGTAAATTGGGAGTGTGTCGTCTTGTCTCGGCTACACCCCTCTTGGGGGAAGCAGCCTAGGTATATAGATAGCTAAGTAGTGTATTTACACACGAATGGTAATAATGTGTCTGTTGTTATATGGATGTCAGCTATCATGAGAGGAACAAAATGGTGGGTAATGGAAGCGGAAAAAAGCAATACAGGACAAATGGAAGAAGTCGGTGGTGTGATGAAAGAATGGGGATCAGGTGAAGGAATGAGGGACTCTACTGGGCAAGAGGCAAATAAAGAGATGGTTAACAAAAACAATACATTAGTGGGAACAGGATGAGGATGATAACAATAATGATAATGATGACTACTTCTAAGCTGCACTATAGCAAGTTACTTTCACTGCTACCGCTGGAAACTGCCATTATTACCATCACCGCAAACTTCGAAGGTAATCCGCTATGTTGATTCAGTAGGATTACCACCGCACACTATGTAATTATCAAAGTCATATATTTCTACCATTTTTTAGGAAGCTGAGGGGAGTACAGTAGTGGAATAATAAAACTGCGGTAGGGAAATGGACGATGGGAAGGAACATGGCAAGGAAAGTTAGAGAGAGAGAGAGAGAGAGAGAGAGAGAGAGAGAGAGAGAGAGAGAAACTAGCACCATACCATACAATACACACCATGATGATTACCTTCAAATACCACTGCCACCACCCTCGTCGTCAATCCTCGCTTTAACGCTATCACACACACACACACACACCACCACCACCACCACCACCACCACCACCACCACAACACAAAATTTCAACACCTACCACCTTAAACCTTTTCACTACGACGCTGTCTTTTTTATTTTATTCTTGCTACTACCATACGATTGTACTAATTTAAAGGGAGACTTCATACCAATAGGAGTTAATGGACTTCCCAGCTAATCTTTTGAGTACTAGAGGTCTTTCCTAAGTTAAATTAAATTGGCTAGTCCTAAGCCGAATAAGATGTACGTACAATACGCCATTTAATATCAGGGGTAATGCTTTCATAAAAACCCTACAGAAAAATCCGAATTCTGTTCAGTAAGTAATGCTGACAGAATTAATAAATAGTAAACACAGTGATGGAGGTTTTTACAGAGCAATAGCGTTTCCCTTTGCTAAGCTGAGAAGAGCGACAGGTTGTTACTCAGCAAAGAGCTTCATCTCAACCAAATATGTTTTTACTAACTCCTGAAAATAACCACTGTCACCAACTGTCACTACTACTCACCACAAAGTCCTATTATCGGCACGTCACCAAATCATCAAAAATTGCTATCACTATCTCCAGTCTTATATCACCATGCACACATCAATCAACAATTGTTCTTAGCCTGATCACAGCTTTCGTTCTCAGTACTGTCACATTATATAATGACACAAAATCGTGAAGCGTCTAAAAATTAACGAACGAACGTTCTACATATTTTGGACCTGGAGCGGTGGCGTCTTTGTCGTGGGTCTACCCCCCAGAGGCTGTCGAAGAAAAGAGGAGGACAGCATGGGGGCTAAACCACCGCAAACCCCCCCCCCCGGCCCCTCACGGGGCCCGAGAACCTGGGAGTGGCTTCGGTCACCCGGGCAAGTACCACATCTCTCTTCACATCACACACAACAACATCGTTTTTTCTACTCCGAGAAATGACTCCCCGGCGGTCATTTCTCGACGACTTCTTCTAGCAGGGGACATTGAAAGCAACCCTGGACCCACCAACAAATACATATGTTCAACATGCTCAAAACCTATCACGTCGAGCCGACAGACAAAGGGTTCAATACAGTGCAATTCCTGCAAGAACATGACCTATTTCACCTGCACAACACTTGCATCCAGAAAACACTACACAAACACCTGGACCTGCTCCTTATGCTCCTTCCCCCCACCCACTAACCCCCTCACCAACCCTATTCCTACTTCCTCCACACCTCCTCAGCTTAACCCACCATTCCTTCCCACACCATCCAATCCTCCAACTCCTCCCATCCCACCCCAACCTAATCCACCCCAACCCTTACTTCCATCACAACCTTCTCCTACCCCCTCCCCTCCACCCACACAAACACCTCCCCTCCGTGCTGCAGCATCCAACACACATCGCACACATAACATATACATCCTTCAATTAAACATAGATGGCATAAACACAAAAAACAAGAACTCACACAAATCATCAAACAACACAACATACCAGACAACACAACATACACATTGCCGTCTTACAAAAAAACAAAACCACACACAACACAAAAAAACACCTACATTTCATAATTTCACCACTACCAGACAAGACCGGGCGGCCGAAGGCGGTGGCGGTGGACTCATCACCCTGGTACACAAATCCATCAACTTTTCAGATACCAGTGCACACACAAAGTCACTGTTTCCCCCCACATGACACTACAACAGAAATACAATCAATTAAAATACGCACTGATAACAAATCACACACAACAATCGCCAACTATACATTTCCCCCCAGTCGTCCACCACCACGTCACTAACATACCCAATATCATCCTGGGTGGTGATTTCAACGGCCTGGCATGAAAACAACCCTGACACAGACAGCATGTTGGCACTACAAACCCAGACAGATAATCTTTTCAAACTTAATAATTCCAATCAACATACCCAAATCGCACACCAAACCCTCTTCCTCCCATCATCCCCAGACATCACCTTCTGCTCCCCAAACCTCGCCCCCACAACATCCTGAAGAGTAGTCAGAACCCTTGGCTCTGACCACCTCCCGATCATCATCACCACCAACACCAGAATCACCCCAGCTGGCCACAGACACACATACACTAATTATAAGAAAGGCAACTGGGAGGCCTTCACAGCTGAAACAGAACAACATTTTGAAACATTAAAAAGTACATCCATCACAAACATCAACACCGCTGTGCATAATTTCAATACAATTACAATATACAAAACGCAGACAAAAGACACATCCCTAGAAGCAACAGAAAAGACACAACCCCAACTTCACACCAGAAATTCAAGGCCAAATCAGACAACAGGACACACTACGATACTCCCCAACACCCCATACACATGACAACGTACAACAAATACACGAACTCAGCACTCAAATAAACAATAAAATATCAGAACAGCAAACACTAAATTGGAATAATTATCTCCAACACTTGATCACAAAAAAAACACCAGCAAACTCTACAAAACACTAAATAGCATTACACTCTCCAACAGCAACATTACACAATCACACGCTGCCATCACAACAACAGACCATTCAAACAAACAACAAGCACACTCTCATCAATCACTTTTCACATATCAGCCATCTAAACCCCCATCGCGACGACAGACGTATCATCCGACGTAGGAGGCAGTTCCCCACAGACCCAGACTTAGCACCTTTCACTTACAACCAGACGAAGCATCATTAGCAACCTCAAGCACTCATCTGCCTGTGGACCAGACAACATAAGCAACATACTCCTTAAACACCTTGGACCACAAAGCATACAAGCACTCACCAACATATCAAACTACAGCTACTCACACAACATAATACCCAACATCTGGAAGCAAGGCATTATCATCACTATCTCCAAACCCAACAAAGACCCCACGTTACCTTCCTCACACTGCCCCATCACACTCCTTTGCACCCCCTCCAAAGTCGCTGAACGAACGGTACTACAACTAGTCACAGCTCACACCCCCCTAGCCCCATCACAACATGGTTTCAGGCCACTATACTCCACAAATACTCTTCTTACAGACCTTACACAGAGAGTTTTTGATGGCATGAATTAAGCTAGGCCACCACACGGAACACTCCTTGTTACACTAGACATTAGTAAAGCTTTTGATGCCATCCCCCGCCACAACCTCACAAACAAAATATTCGACACGAACTTACACAATAACACAAAAAGATGTCTGGCAGACTACTTAGCTGGCAGATGTGCACATGTAACATTTGCCGGTCAGTCTTCGAACATCAAAAACTCCACAAATGCGTCCCCCAAGGATCTGTTAACCTATACATGCACGACATACCCACACCCCACACACCACAGATACACGTAGCTTCCTATGCAGACGACATAACACTTACATGTACACACCACAATGCAAACACAGCCGCACACATCCTCCAACTTTACCACAGCACACTACACGAATGGTTCGCCACAAACAGGTTCAAAATAGCCCCAGCCAAATCTACAGTGACCCTTCTCACAAACTGGACAGCAGAACACAGTCACATTCCACACCTCACCATAAACAACACTCCCCTACCACACATACACACACAAAAAATCCTTTGTGTAACATACATCAATGTCATTTAAACAACACATCACAAACATCAGAAATAAATTAACACCAAGACTCAATGCCTTAGACTCAATGCCTTGAGGTCACTTGCCCATACATCATTTGGACACAATAAAGAATCCACCACCACGGTATACAAACAATATATACGTTCAGTGATGAATTACGCAAGCCTTGCTTGGGCTCCTAACCTCACTAAAACACGCTATAACACTCTTCAGACCATACAAAACAAGGCCCTAAAAATAATCACAGGCTTCACAGCTACTACACCTACAGACCACCTACACCAAGAAACCAAAGTCCTCAAAGTCAAGGATCATCTAGACATGAGAGGCACCCAAATTCTCGCTGGAGCCTCCACAAACCCACATCATCCACTACATTACATGGCAGCACATCCACACACACCAAGGAACATCAAAACAACACCCAACACACGATATCATACACAAATACTGCCATCTCTCCCTCCCTGCCCGCCTCAGACTGGCTTCCAGAAGCTTATCCATACTTAAATCACTCGCCGTTCCATTCGGTCACTTAAAGACAACACACAGTTGCATGCACGGCCTCCTGATATCCATCCTTCTGAATCCTATCTCCCCCGTGAGGACAGGGTCCACCTGGCCAGGCTGAGATGTGGGCACCATCTAGCCCTCTTAAGTTATCAGAAGAGGCTGGATGACTCCGTCGCTGACGCCTGTCCAGGATGTAACACAGCAGCCCATACTATTAAGCACATTATGGAAGACTGCATTGCACACAATCACCTACGCCAGCAACACAACATACAGTCCTTGAGAGCTCTGTGGGAAAACCCAGTCTCGGCCGTGGCCTTCCTTAGGGACTCGGGGCTGTTCAGCCAGACTGCCTAGGGAACAACTACTAGTACTCATCACCATACCGCCATCTGAACCATTTCTCATTAAAACAAACTAATCATAGGCCCAGCATCAGTATAAATCACCACTGACCATTTCAGGGCGATTTTAAAAAAAATAATTACGCTGTTACTCAGTTTTAGAGATACCGCTAATAAAAATGACGTAATAATGGGTAACTCTAACTCTTCTTTCAAGATTTTATTCTAAAAAATTATTCTCTCAGACTGAAAACGTTATTCATCACACACCCTCACTATCAGCACAAACTAAAGACAGTCGACCGCGATCACACCTCACACACCATCACACTTCCGCATAACCTCCCCCCAAAAAAACAGAAAAGTAAAGAAAAGTAAAATCAATAAATAGAAGATGTAAAAAATAAATTCATTAAAAGACACCATCCAGCAGCACAGATATTAAACATTACACTGTATAAAGAAACCATCACCGTTACTCCTTACACAGCTCTAACACACTCATCCACAAACAAGAAAACCTCTACACAAATCATTTAACACCTTCCATCATAGACAGTCATAATACACCTTCACTATCACCACCAGTACGCACCACACAGCCTCATTACAAGCTCTCACACAATCAACAGAAAAAAAATGCGCAGACGAAATATCACCATTCATCACCAACAATCATCACACACTCTCAGTACCACCACTACATGAGCAGACTACACTGGCACTACGCCTCACTCAGCTGTCATCACAAGCTATCTTCACAGTCATTACCTGGAAAAAAGTTCACGTAACAGTAAAGTATCACCACCTATCACTAAGTCATCACACACCCTCACTCTCACCACCACATAAAGAGGCTTCATCATCAGTACGCCTCACACCGCTGTCATCACAAACTCATCACCAACAAAAAATCCCACCACAAATGACCTGGAACCTCCCCTCCCTCCACCCCCGTTTTCCAGCCAGCAGAAGGAGCACAACAGAAGGACGACTCTCAAGGGGCCGGAAACACAGCTCAACCCTGTGATCCTCGGCTGCTCTCTCTGAATACTGACGAGCGGGGGAGAGTGGCATGGAGGAGAGGCTGGAGGGGGCGAGGGAGAAGAGAGGGAGAGAGAGAGAGAGAGAGATGAGTAGTAGTAGTACGGGGAAAGAGAGTAGTACGGTATGAGGAGGCTTTATAGTGAATACAGGAATGGCGTTAATAATGTAAGCTCACATCAGAAGGAACAGACAAGATGAGGAAAAACAGCTGAGAATATAAAACAAGCGACTGATCATTGCAGAGAGTAAACAGATAAAAGATAAGGACTAATGAATACCATGGTTTGCTTATCACTCATGACAAATATTTATTAACTATAACCATCCCAATTTGGCGTGTGTGGGATTTAGCAACGAAGCTACTTAACCCATTTGCTGCATATTACTAACTGAGCATTTTTTTTCGGCTAACGTCAGACGATTTTATTATGCTAAACAGAAACCAAGGAGACATAAAATCTGAAAACTAAGACTAACGTTTTTGCCGAGTGGAGAGAATCTCGTATAAAACTGCAGCTTACGGCGGACAATTTCATTCAGCTCACGGACTCTCGCTGTAGTAAATGGTTTAGCATACTTGTCATAGGGGCTCATAGACGGAAGACTCATATATTCAAACTCTGGGGTTCCTCTCGTAACCTTTTGACGTGGAAAGATAGCTTAACAATCTTATTCTTACAATCTTCAGGGATTTCTGTTTACCCCAGGAATGGACTCTCGTGGTATGAGATTCAATTTACTCCTCAGTATAAAACAACGTCCTGTATGGAGGTCACTGGACACACAAAGGGTTAAATGTAGTTTTAGTGTATAGAATGATACTGAAGGGTGAAATAATTGCCGTACGGTCATTTTATCGGATAATTCAATTGAAACCCAGAGCCAAATCATTAGGACATACAGTACAGATATTCCAACAAAAGCACCACATGACCTATTGTTACCCATATGTATCATCCTTGCCCATGCTATCCAATCCCAGCATAGCACAGACCATTCTCTCTCTCTCTCTCTCTCTCTCTCTCTCTCTCTCTCTCTCTCTCTCTTTCTCTCTCTCTCTCGCTCCTTTTCTACCACATGTAAATAGGCGCCAGTCAGATATTTTATACCGGAAAAGAGTAAAGGCTTTAATTAAAAATGCAACAGATGGCGGCAAAACGTGTCTGATATATTTGTACTGTTGCTGACTTCACTCTGTAATGTGGGATACAGCGTGATCACATCTAACAACTGTCCTCCAGCTTACACACACACACTTTCAGTTTTGATCATACGGCTGTTGATGTTATGCGAGGTGAGAAAGTGGTGGAGGTCATGTCACAGCTGGGGGACTCGACCAGCTTCAGATGGCTCCGTTAACCCCTTCAGTACTGTGACATCTTTGTAACTGAATGATTGTTGCTACACCAGATAGTTTGGCCTTGTAGAGAGACTGGAGAATGAGAGACTGAGTAGGAGACTGTGTGTGAGTCAGGTGCAGGGGGAGAGGGAGAAGGGACGATCGATAATGAGGGGTGGAGTGGTATGTGAATGAGGAGGGAGGGCAGCCTCATAGCGGAGGACAGAGTGACGTGGAAACTGTCTTTGGTCACCGCTTCAGGGATAAAGGTATATGGATAAAGAAAACTGGATGAATAGATGGTACACCAGATTATTTCATTCAGATTAGGGAAAGCCTCTCGTAGTGCAGGGGCTACTGAAGGTTACATCTAATCCCTCCAGTACGAAAAGTCCATCTTATGATGAATAGAATCGCCTGGAGATACGAAGAATAATCCGAGAAATGCAGCATTGTACTGAAGGACTTAGGGAGGCTTTATTACCTCATTTCCATACCAACTGATTACTGAGGGGCATTCAAAAAGTCCATAGCCTGACCCTGAAGGAGCAGAGATATGACAATGATGAATAGAGTACAAAATGTTTATTTTTCAACACTGTCTCTATTCAAAAACACACATTTTTCACAATGCCCTTCCAGAGCTTCCAGGCCCTCGCTGAAAGTCTGTTGAAAACCCCTCCAATACCTCCATAACAGCTTCTTTTGTCTCATCGTCGTCAGCAAACACTCGGCCACGGAGATTTTTCTTCATGTGTGGGAACAGACGGTAGTCTGATGGTGCGAGATCCGGTGAATATGGAGGATGCGGCAACAACTCGAACCCACAGTCGATGGTTTTATTGGTGGCCACTCTGCTCTTGTGAGTGGGTGCATTGTCTTGAAGCAAGCGCACACCTTTCGTCATTTTTCCTCGCCTTTTCAGAATGATGGCGGCTCGGAGTTCCCCCAAAGAGAGGCATAGTAATAACCATTGATTGTGCATCCCTGCTGGAGAATGTCCACCAACAGAATTCCAGAGGCATCCCGGAAGACAGTCACCATGATCTTGCCAACTGATTTCGTGACCTTGCACTTCTCTGGTGCTGGAGACTCCGGATGCTTCCACTGACGGGACTCGGCCTTGCTTTCTGGATCGAAGTGAGGGACCCAGGTTTCATCTTGGGTAACAAGTCGACCCAGGAAGTCCTCGCGGTCGACGTTGAAGAAGCTCAAAATTTCACGTGATGTCTCCATGCGAACACGCTTCTGCTCGGGAGACAGCAAACGGGGGACCCATCGCGCTGACACCTTGGACATGTTGAGGCGATCATGGGGGATGGATTCAATGGACCCCACAGGCAACCTCACTTCAGCAGCAATGTGTCTGACAGACACACGCCTATCCTCCATCACAATTTTCTCCACAGGGTTAACATTTTCCTCAGACACTGAAGTAAATGGCCGACCACTGCGTGGATCATCTTCTACGCTCTCTCGACCAGCTTTGAAGAGAGCTGCCCACTTTTTGACTGTCGCGTATGCAAGAGCGTTGTCACCCAATGTCGCCACCAATTCCTCGTGGATAACCTTTGGCGTCTTTTTCTACAGCACCATGAAACGAATAACTGAACGCTGCTGAATTTCGTTCATTGCTGACATCGATATTGTCACTGGCAATTGGACGTCCAATCTGAGGGAAACAATAAACTCAATTAATTAGGAATTATGCCACTAAACGTTTGAATGATTCAACTTTGTCCACATCACAACAATTTACATACTTTCGTGCAGTTTCATAGTCGGGCTATGGACTTTATAAACGCCCCTCGTATAATACGTTAATAAGCCTGAGTATATGAGTGCTTTTTTCGCGCATGTGTCTTGGTAATAACGTAACATAACTAGTAGAAAAAATAGCAAGCCGCAATATGCGAAATATAATTGTTAAGGAAGAGATGCAAGAAATCCTTCCAAGTTGGCGAGAATACTGCCGTGAATGTGGTACGAGGTGAGAAAAGTATTGGAGGTTGTCTCGCAGATGGGGCGCGTGACCAATGGTGTATTTATAACCATTTTAAAATTGTGTGTAATTGTGTTTGGATATATATACGTTTGTCTCCCATCAAGCAGGTACAGACACTTCATAAGCGGATCAGAGTTAATATTAATGTTACGAAATACGGCATGTAAAACAATCAACGATAACAAATAACTGTAACAGACTTGTTCATCCTACAAAGTGATTTTTACCCCTTATAAATACGACTCGGGAGCAGTCGATGCGGGGACGGAGAACGTGTTGGCTCACCTAGACAACATATCACATACTACGGCTCGGTGCACATCACCTACTCTATATTTCAGTCTTCCTGCCTCCCGACTGCTTTATTCAGCTAAGAGCGGAATTCTTCGATGTGGATGGGTTAGATACACCTTTCCCTCCTTCATGACTTGGGTTGCTGAGTAAGAAGTCTGGTAGCAGGAAGCAGATAATAAATAACAAGAAGCAGCACTCAGATAGTGCAACATACACACCCACCAAACACTATACGAACCGAATATTAGACCCTGCCATGTGACCTTGACCTTCTATAGATACTCTCACAATCGAATTGCTTCATTCTAGCCAAACCTTTAACCCTTTTTCCAATTTTCCTTCAGATGAGATCAAATCTATTTTTAGTTTATTTCGCCCAGTGACCTTGACTATTGACCTCTCCCTATGACCTTGACCTTTGATTAGTCTCAAAATCGAGTTCCTTCCATCCATATTTTAACCTGAACCCTTAGACAAAGTTCACTTTACACTGGATAAGAACTGATTAAGCTGACCTGGCCAAGTGATCTTGTCCTCTGACGTATTGTTCTATAAAGTAAGAGGTTAACTTTTGGGTGATCCGCAACTCATCCACCAAGTGTAATTCAAATAAGATCAAAACTGTTTTAGATATTTTCT
>JAGKTI010026330.1:1771-13634 GCA_018397915.1 Birgus latro | reverse complement strand
TAATGCTGTCCGCAACAAAGAGAGGGCTTATAAAAGGTACTGGAGCCAACCTACCCTGAATCACATTTTTTTTATGTTTCTGCCCGGAATCATGCTAAGTCAGCCCCTTCGCTCTGCTAAAAATAATTTCATCCGTACTAAATGCTCTCAACTCTCCAACTCGAATTCTTCCTACTCCTTTTGGCACCTTGCCAAAAACCTTTCTAACAACTTTACCTCACCATCCTTCCCTCCTCTTTTCCACTCTGATGGCTCTGTAGCTATTTCTTCTACTGAAAAAGTAAATCTCTTTGATCAGACTTTCTCCTCCAATTCCACCACAGAAGATTCCAGTGCTGTTCCTCCATCACTTCCTCATGGCTGACATTACAATTTCTTCAGCTGATGTACTTTCTGCCATCACTGGCCTCAATACTAACAAGGCATATGGGCCTGATGGAGTCCCTGTTGTCCTCAAGAACTGTGCTTCTGTGCTTACACCCTGCCTAGGTAAACTCTTTCGCCTTTGTTTATCAACTTGTACCTTTCCTTCTTGCTGGAAGTTTGCTCTCATTCAGCCAGTCCCAAAGAAGGGTGACCATTCCCAACCCTCTAACTATCGTCCAACTGTTTTAACATCCTGTGTCTCAAAAATTTTCGAGTCAGTTCTTAACAGAAATTTTTTTAAGGCATCTTTCCTATCACAACCTTCTTTATGATCGTCAGTATGGGTTCCATCAGAGATGCTCCACTGGCGATCTTCAGACTCCTGGTCCTCCTCCTTTCGGGACTATGGCGAAAGCTTTGCCATTGCACTTGACATCTCAAAGGCTTTCGATCGAGTCTGGCATAAATCTTTAATTTCCAAATTGCCCTCTTACTGCTTCTATCCTTCTATCTGTGCCTTCATCTCTAGCTTCCTTCCTGGTCGTTCTATAGCTGCTGTTGTAGACGGCCGTCACTCTTCTCCTAGATCTGTCAACAGTGGTGTTCCTCAGGGTTCTGTCCTATTACCAAATCTCTTCCTTTTATTCATCAATGACCTTCTAAGCTGTACATCTAACCCTATCCACTCGTACGCTGAAAACTCCACCCTTCACCTCTCCAATTGGTTTCCGCAACGTCCATCTCAGCAGTTACTTCAGCAAACAAGGGATGAGGCTATGCCAAACTAATATCTGACTTGGCTCGTATCTCTGACTTGGGTAAAAATAATCTTGTTTTTGATGCATCAAAGACTCAGTTTTTACACCTATCAACCTGGCAAAATCTTCCACAGGAGTACCCACTGATGTTTAATAATATCCAGGTTAATCCTGTTTCATCCTTGAACATGCTTGGGGTTTCATTCACTCGTGACTTATCGTGGAAAGATCATATTACATCTCTTGCAAAATCTGCTTCCAAGAGATTAGGTGTGTTAAGCCGACTCCGTACCTTCTTTACCCCTGCACAGTTGTTAAGGTTATACACGGGTTTTATTCTCCCCTGTGTAGAGTACAACTCTCATGTGTGGGGAAGCTCCCCACACAGAGCTTTTCTCAATAGGGTGGAGTCAAAGGCTTTTCATCTCATCAACTCTCCTCCTCTTACTGGCTCCCTTCAACCTCTATCTCTTCACCGACCGCACTGTTGCTCGTTACTTCAATGGTCACTGCTCCTCCGAACAGTCTGCTTGCATCCCCCCACCTCTACGACGGGCGCGTAGCACCCGTCTAGCAACAAACTCTCATCCCTTCTCTGTCCAACTCTCTCATGCAAGAATTAACCGTTACTCCCAGTCATTCATTTATGTAACAGGTCAGCTCTGGAACTGTGTCCCTCTGTCTGTATTTCCTACTTCCTATGATCTCCAGTCTTTTAAACGCAGTGTGTCCAGGCATCGCGAAATTATCGGATCTTGAAGTTGGCTCTCTCTTGCATTGTTTTTATTTTTTTCTTGGAAGGAACAGTTTGCGGGCTTCTGGGCTTTGCTTCCTTCTTCCTAGCATTAAAAAAATAAAATAAAAAGGGACAGATGCAGCCAACCGCGGCACTGACCGGCAGTCAGTAGTGCACGATCCAAATTTTCTGTACATAAAGTTTAAGTTCGTGAGCTTCTTTAGTACCCTGAGTCACACACTCACTCTTACTTGGTCTGGCCAGGTCTCCCCCTGCTCGAAGTCCACACAGTTTCTGGAGTCTGTTTTTATACAGAGGATGGATTTTTCGGCATTTTAGCAAATTTCACGGTAAACTTAAATTGTACATTCTCCACCATCTTAGTGCTGTTCTGCAGCTTGAGATGTCCTATTTTCTCCTAGGACTTAGACTCTTGTCCTTTTGCTAGTGCTTAGAGTGAACATTACCAGTAATTTACTGTGTTGTTTGGTTATTATGGTCTGCTTTATTTCTTGTTGCCTTCCCACTGTTGGTCGATCCAACAGGCACTCCCCGTGGTACGAAGCATGGCCCAGTAGGCATCAGCACAAAGGGGCCCATTATGGGCTGGTTATACAAACAAGCAGGATGGGTGTCATTCTCTGGATAGTGTTAGCATCCTTCGAAGTGGGTTCCCTATTCCTCCTTTAGCTGAGCCAAGTTCAGCTACACCCTTTAGAGGGCAGGGAGGAGCAGGAGGCATAGGTAACCTAAGGGATTTAGGTAGGACATAGGCATAATGAATTTAAAACCTTTGAAGACTGTTAACGGTTTTCATGGAACCATGCCTGCAGCATAGTAACATCATCATCTATGTTTAACATGATTTATTTATCGTTTTTTGAGGACACACTGCAGACATTTCATTTATTTTGGCAGATCCTTTGATATTAGTCTTTTTATGATCTTAAAATGTAAAAGATCTGCTATTCTTTTAAGTCCTATTAAGAATTTTAACTGGCTCTCTTTTTATTCACTTCATTTTATGATTTTAAGATTTTAAGGATCTGTTAAGGTATTAAGTCCCATTATGACCAGATTGTGTCCCCCCCTGTGGCGGGAGGGACGCAGTCTGGCTGGACTATGAGGTGGTACTACTACTTTGCAGCCAGGTTGTGTTAGGAAGAATTCTGCCACCATACTCCCTGCGTGTTGTAAAGGCGACTAAAAGGGGCGGGGTGAGGGGGCTAGGGAACCCCTCCTCTGTTTTTTTAGTTCCTAAAGAGACAGGCCAGAAAAAGGGATGGGGGATTGAGTTATCCCCATACCCTGAAGATTGGGTCTATGAATGTGCGTGGGTGTAGTATGATTGAAGCTAAAAGGGAGGATACTGGGAGAATGTTTATGAGAAGAAAGGTGGATGTGTTAGCTTTGAGTGAAACAAAGATGAAAGGGAAAGGTGAGTCTACGTTTGGAAGTGTGAATGGAAGATTGTCAGGTGTTGATAGAGGAAGGCCAAGAGAATGTGTAGCCTTGTTAATGAGCTCAGAAGTACAGCAGTGTGTGACTGAATGGAAGGAGGTATCGAGACTGATGTTGGTGAAAGGGAAATTTGAACGTGAGTTGTGGGTATTTGTGAGTGCATATGGGCCTGGTAGTGAAAGGGATGAAGAACAGAGGGAGTCTTTCTGGAATGATGTTGATGAGTGTTTGCAGAGTTTTGGAGTGAATGTGAATGTGGTAATGATGAGAGATCTGAATGCTAGAGTGGGAAATGTAGCAGCTGAAGGTGTAGTTGGTATGCATGGTGTGCCTGGAAGAAATGAAAATGGGGAACGAATGATAGGGACGTGCGTTGGGCGAGAGATGGTGATTGGAGATACCTTGTTTGAGAAGAAAGATATTTATGAGAATACATGGGTGAGACAGGAGGGTGGAAGGGTTGTTCACAGGGCATTGATGGACTATGTGGTTGTGTCCAGGAATGTAATAAGAAGATTGTTGGATGTGAGAGTTTCTAGAGGGGAGGTTGGAGGTATGACTGGCCACTACCTGGTGGAGGGAAAGCTGAGAACAGGTAAGAGATGGGTGAGAGCTAGGAGAGTTAGGTGTAGCAGGGAGGTTTTGAAAGTGAGTGAGTTGGATAAAAGAGAGAAAATGAAAGAGTATCAGGAGAAAATGAAAGATGAGTGGAATGCAGTGAAAGATCAGGAGAATGGCTGTGTGGAGGAGGAATGGCAGTTGTTTAAGAGTACTGTGGTGGGGCATGCAGAAGAGGTGTGTAGTGTGAGACGAGTGGGTGGTGACGTAAGAACGGGAAATGAATGGTGGTGCGAGGAATCATGGCTGTGGCTGAGAAGAGACGTGCATATGAAGTATGGCTGCAGAGGAAGGATGAGGTGTCATATGAGAGGTATAAGGAAAAGAGAAATAGGGTTAGAAGAGCTGTGCGTGATGCTAAAGAGGCAGCAGATGAAAGGTGGGTTAGGCGGTTGACTGAGAATTTTCAACAGAATAAGAATATGTTTTGGAAGGAGGTGAAAAGGGTGAGAAAGGGAGAGTCTGGGAAGGAAGAGTAAGTAAAAGCAGAGGATGGAAGGATGTTAACTGAGATGGATCCCAGTAAGGAAGAGATGAGCGGACTGTTCTGAAAGATTGTTAAATGCAGAGGAGGAAAGGGAGGCTGAGATTGTGGCAAATGGAAGGGTGCAAGGAATAAATGTGTTGGGAGAGTTGAATGATTTTTTGATCACGATGGAGGAAGTGCAGGAGGCAGTAAAGGAGATGAAAACAGGGAAAGCTGCAGGTATGGATGGGTGTGCTGTGGAATGCCTGAAAGGTGGTGGAGCGACTATTGTTGATTGGTTAGTAAGATTGTTGAATGTGTGCTTTGTGTTAGGTATGGTACCAGTTGATTGGGCAAGTGCATGTGTGGTCCCATTGTATAAAGGTAAGGGTGATAAGTATGACTGTACTAGCTTTAGGGGCATGAGTCTGTTGATTGTTGTAGGTAAGATGTATGGTAGAGAGTAATTAACAGAGTTAGAGAGGGTATAGAAAGAGTGATTGGTGATGAGTAGTGTGGCTTTAGGAGAGGGATGGAATGCGTGGATCAGGTGTTTGCTGTGAGACAGGTGTGTGAAAATTATATAGCAAAAGGTAAGGATGTGTTTTGGGGGTTCATGGATTTAGAGAAATCATATGACAGAAGTGATAGGGAGGTTTTGTGGACTGTTTTAAGACTGTATGGACTTGATGGCAGGTTACTAAAAGGAGTGAAAAGTTTTTATGTAAATAGTACAGCGTGTGAAAGAGTGGCAAATACTGTGAATTATTCATTTCCCGTGAAAGTGGGGCTGCAGCAGGGATGTGTGTTGTCTCCATGGTTGTTTAATATTTATATGGATGGTGTTGTAAAGGAGGTGAATGCAAGAGTGTTAGGTGGAGGTCTGAGTCTGGTGAATGTTGATGGTAGAAAGTGGAATCTGAAGCAGCTGCTGTTTGCAGATGATACTACACTGGCGGCTGATTCAGAGGAGAGATTGAAAGAGTTGGCAGAGGAGTTTCGAAGGGTGTGTGAAAGGAGGAGACTGAAAGTAAATGATAAGAGTAAAGTGATGAAGTGTACAAGGTTGGTAGATGGTAGGAGGATGAATAGTTTTGAATGGTGTGTTGCTTGAAGAGGTACAGTATTTTAGGTCACATGTTGCTGTGAATGGAAGAATAGAAGCAGAAGTGAAGTTTAGACTGAATGAAGTACTGAAGGTTCTTGGAGGAATGAAAAAAGTGTTTAGATATCGTTTGCTTAGAATGGATGTAAAGAGAAGGTTGTATGAAAGTACTGCAGAACCAACTATATTATATGGGGCTGAAACATAGAATATGGGTGGAGCAGAGAGGAAAAGTTTGATTGTAATGGAGATAAGGTGTCTGAGGAGTATGTGTGGTGTGACGTGTATGGATCGAATGAGAAATTAAAAGGGATTAAAGAATCCCCCGAGCTAGACCTTATAATGAGATCATATAGCCCCGCTAGGTAACAGGAGGATGCTACCCCTCCCGGCACGGCAGTCCCGGGCGCGGATCGAACTCGAGGCCTCCCGGCCCCGAGCATGATGCTCTACCTCTTAGCCACCGTGCCCCCATCGAATAAGAAATGAAGAAGAGCAAAGGAGAACTGGAGTTGTTCGGAAGATGGCTGATCGAGTTGAGCAGAGGGTGCTGCGATGGTTTGGGCATATGGAGAGAATGGATAATGAGCGATTAGTGAAAAAGATAACTGGATCTGATGTGAGAGGTGTAAGACTGAGAGGAAGACCATGAATAGGATGGATGGACAGTGTGAAGAAAGCGTTGGATGAAAGAGAGATGTCTGTTGAGCAAGGAAGAGTGGCTGTGCATGATAGAAATGAATGGAGAGAAATTGTGAATTAATAAATGATGACACAGTCCTGAGGGGATATTCTCCCGCATTTTATCTGATCAGCTGATCAAGTCAGGTGCGGGTAAGGTGATGGGTCCATTATGATGTGGCAGGGGTAAACCAGCTCTGCTGTCGGGCCCTGCTGCAGATGCCACTGATTGCACTGCGCAGTTGACCCTCATGCGGTGTGGTACGGTGAGGATCTGTCCCTTCTCCCCTTTGGGGCTAAGATGCGAATGAATGTGTTTCAGTGGATGAGTGAATTGGGAGTGTGTCGTCTTGTCTCAGCTACCTCCCTTTTTGGGGGGAAGCAGCCTAGGTATATAGATAGACAGATGGCTTTTAAGGAGCTCTTATTTGGATCTTATATTATTTTGAATAAATATTTAAAAATTATCTTAACAGAATTTTTTGCCAACTCTCAGTGGGGCTGCACAATGGCCAGAGTTTTGATTAAACATATGAGATCAAAGAAGAGGAGGCCGAGCCATCTTGCAGATGTCACATCGAGGAATAAAATTTATGCTGCAAGGATAATGGTACTGGATGGCTTCTTCATGCTTCTGACCATAAACGATGCGGAGGCGGAAATGATATTTAAAGATCCATGCAAAAACACGCTGGATGCAGAACAGTACACCCCCATGATGCCACCAGAACTATTGGATAAGAAAATGGTCCTGGCGTTCAGATTGATGCACGTGATCTATGAAAATAATGAGGAGGGCATATCCAAAGAAACCGAATTTGAATATGACGGGGCCACTGAGGGTATAAATATTGTCGAGATCAACGATCTTAAACATCTCATTCAAACAGAGAACACTACCTCACAGGGCAACACACAATGGCATTTTAATGCATATCCTAAAATTATCCCGAGTCAAATCCAAAAAGAAGAATATATACACTCCATAACTTGCAATCTCTTATGCAACAGAACAACACCCAAGTAACAATTGCACTTATAAAGATTCAGAGCACAAGATTTGCTCAATATGTGTAGAACAGAGGCACAGATGGAAGGACTGCACAAAGAGTTACCCCCAAAATGTATAAACTATAACGAAAACCACAGAACTTCAGCAGTGATGTACATTAAAATAAAAGAAGGCATCTACGAGGTCTGTCCATAAAGTATCCAACCATCGGCTCTTAAAAAAAAAATAAAAAAATAAAAAAATAGCTAACCTGTTGGGCTAAGACACTAACCCCCGACAAAGTAGGCCTCTTCAGACTTGACACACGTAGCCCAGCATTCTTTTCACTGCCTGAAACATTTTGCAAAATCGGATTTCGGTATCTAATGCAGGTGCTTCATTGCATTCCGCATGATCTCTTCTCTCGGATGAACATTGTTCATTACATGTTGGAGTGTGGAAATCGCGATCCAGACTTCCTGAAGGCTGTTATCTTTGGAGATGAGACTGGTGTGCAGGTACGACCCAGAAACCAAAGCACAGTAGTCCCAGAGGAAGCATGCAGGGTCAAAAAAAGGTACGACAGGTCCGCAGCAAAATGAAATGCAAGTTAACAGTTTTCCTCGACTACCGTGATGTGCATCAGGAATATGCACCAGAAGGTCAAACTGTCAACAAACATTACATCCTCGATGTTATCCGTCGTCTTCGTGATACAGTACAACAAAGGAGACCAGACCTTTGTTAAGTGGCAAGTTGGAAGCTGCACCATGACAATGTCCCATTCTTCTTAACTGATTCAGGAAGTTTTGGCCAAGTACAACATCCCGAAGGTCGGGCAGGCTCCTTATTCACCAGACAGGGTTCCGTGCGACTTTTGGTTATTCCCCAAGGTCACAACTTCGCTGAAGGGTTCCCCATTTGAGACGTGAGAAGTGATCATGACGAATGCGATGAAGCACTTGCAGGAGATACCAAAAACCGACTCTGAAAAATGTTTCAGGCAGCAGAATGCTTGGCTACATATATTAAGTTAGAAGGGGCCTTCCATCCATCCATCCATCCATCCTGTGTAAAGTACAGGTTTCTCATTTCATAGAAGGGGCCTACTTTGAGAGGGATTAGTGTCCAAGCTCAACAGATTACCTATTTTTATTTTTAAGAGCCTAAGGTCTAATACTTTCGGAACAGACCTCATATACAAACGAAAAATAAAAAATAAAGCAAAAGTAACACAAGCACATGATAACAAGGTAGCCTCAAATAAATTCCATTCATACATCGACCATGACCTAGCCATTACCAATGACCTCCAATCCTCCTCTATCCTGTCCAGCATGTTGCATGCACACTTTATGAACAGCCTGACGCCAACAAGCTTTAGCACAATCCTTAAAGAATGCCTATCAAAGGAGGTCTTACCGTCAGTGGTAATGACAGATAATCCCCCTCCTGATAAATCCTCAACCTCTGATCACGGACTAGTTCGTCTACAGTACAAGCAACTTCCATGGACTTGGAAACTACACATTTTCAAGAAAAACAACAACAGCATCCACAGTTTGATACAATCAACCTTGAAGATTTTGATAGTGTTCCTTTTTACCTCGATCCAAAGGATATAAATTTACTTATCTTAGTCTCTGACAAGAGTCAATATATAATAAATCACAGTGAATGAAGTTGTTAAATATACAAATAAAACAGGCATTCAGCATTAACAGCTATGAGGGGTCTTTTCTTTATAGCCTCAACATCGAAAACAATCTGTGCCAAAAGAATTATCTCAAAACAGTGATAGCGAATTACAAAAGGCCAGGGCAGGGTTGGATGCAGGAAGATCACCACTACGACGGCAGAACAGGGATCACAGATTGCACACCCATTCCCAGTGATGGCTCACAGTAACATCCTATCATGCATCATAATGTTATTCACTGGCCAAAAAATGCAGTAACACTAAAAACTGTCTACAAAGAAATTACGCCAGACATTCCTTTAATCAACAGTCATGGGATGCAACATCAGTCTTATAGGTTTTAGAGTGTGCCAGAGAAACACCTCAGGAGAAATGAATGATAACTGTGCCATACTATTTAAAAACAACATGTAGTATAAACCAGATGATGGCTATCACAGACGTCTTAGGTGTTGAGGTATAACCCACACTAAGCCCCATCATTATGTCAGAAATTATATCCCCTTAAATGCCCTTACCTGCCACATCCCGACATACACAGCTTCTACATTATAATAATCCTACGTATCACATAGGTGACCTTAACATCATACTTAGACTCTTAGGTCACAATAATAACAGCAACAATGTATGAGATGATTTTAGTACTGTATTTAAGACACCGTAAAACAAAACATGTAGGTCCTTTCTTTCCTACACTCTTTCGAAATAACAGTTCGACCTCGCCAGATGTACCGTATAACATACTCTTAGCACCATACTGACATCACCGCCGGCTCACTAACTGTCTCAGTCTCCCCAGTCGTCACCTCTTGTTCACCCATTCTACTACTTCATAAAGCAAACCGGGATTATTTCCGCGAATACTGCAATGAAAACTTAGATGTCAACACAAATTTAGAGGGAAATAACAGCGAGGATTTCGACCATGGCCTTGAAAAATTGTATGTAACTGCAAAAACTGCTGTAGAAATAAACATCCTAATGAAGTACAAAATAACTTTGGGGATTAAACCCCAAGGCGGACTGGTGGAGATGTGGCAACAAAACTACGTTAATTTGTATCATCATGGACTGGTGTATGGCTGGACGCTGCACCAGTGTGGCGCAGGTTAACTGCTAAATGTCAAAAGCAAAAAAATAACTGATTCGTGGAAGAGGAAGATTGAAAACGTCATAAGCAGTCTAAAAGATACGAAGGCCTTTTGGAAAAAAAAAAAAAAAAACGAACTCAGGGGCAATAACACCCAAGCAACATCATATCCAATTATTAATAATGGATCTAATATATCGGACAAAAATAGCAAATTTAGACACTATAAGGAAACGTGGGAATCCTTCTTCCAAATAACAGAGGGAGAAAACCAAGCCTTTAATGCAGAAAATGAGGAAATGGCCCACGAATAAAAAAGATAATACTGGTAATATATAATTTGCACAGAATATCTCCTCACGAGAACATCAACTTCTCTCAGCGTGATAACAGCACTACCCTAATAAGGAAAAGTACTGTTGAAAAGGTGAGAAGAGAAATCACTGAAGTGAAAATAAACACTCCTGGGTATAGTCGAATTAATACATAAATTCTAACCGACTGCAACCCAGACACCACAAATTATTCTCACATATACTCAGCGCTCACATGGCACCGGCGTATTTTCCAGATCTACTAATGAAACCAACTAAATCTCTGATACCAAAAGAGGGCACACCCCCTGCAGATCCGGAAAACGACAGGCCTGATCACTTCTTGAAGAAAAAGAGGAACTACTATAGATTATAAATAATGCGAAATTAATGACCTTCTTGGAGACAAAAAATAAACTAAAACCCAACCAACATCATTTTAGATCACCATGGAGCACAACCACAGTTAATGCTATGGCACTGAGTGTATCTTCCAAGCAGATGCCAACCAGGACCAGTGCACCATTATTCTACGGGATGCCACTAAACTCTTAAAGCCTTCGATTAGGTTTGACACAATGACCTTGAATATAAAAGTTTGCATTTGGGTTTACTAGACTGTATCATATTGTTGATAAGTGCCCCCAAATGCTAGAAAGCATCGGCCTTCGTCACATAATGGCAGCTCTCCACGCTGCTTGATTTCTGGCAGCCTCGCTATTCGGTTCCAGATATCCTGGAGAATTTACTATGCGATGTTTTAATGGACATAACGACCAGCAACAAACTGAGCTATTGCCTAAGCGACACAATCAACCTATAGAGCAGCGTGCCCCAGGATGGCATTGTCTTCTCAACATTAAACATTATATATGCTAGGAACATGCCAGACTCGAATTTAGGAATTATACAGTATATTGCCCAGATACATTCTGTGTAGACGGTAGTCAGGTATGAAGGTAAGTCTCGTCGACAATGATCCAAAAAAAAATCGCAGATGAAATCAAAAGGATCAACACCTACGAAAAAAGTTGAAAAGAAGAACGAACATCAGTAAGTTTACAATACAGCCCATGGTAAAAATCCACAACTGAAGATATAATAAATTGACTGAGTTACCGGAACAAATAAATGAGAGCAAAATTTTGGTATGGGCAATTAAATGCAGCTGAATAATGTCCCGTATAAATGACACAGGATGGAGGGGGAAACAAACAGAGATCTACCAAACAAGTTAAAACTTTATTTGGTTATAGGTCTTGTTCTACTTGTTACTGATAACCCCCCTATACCACTGAACTCAGTAGGTAAATGGCAAATGAAAAAGAATGTAAAAAAAAAAAATCATAAAACTTTTAGATATGTCTATAACGAATATTACCCGTATACAAGAAATAACGAAGACCTTCACTTGGTACCAAATGTCTAAATTCTAAATGTAAAACTGCATGAGTGAGCTTTCAAGACCTGAAGGAATCCGGACATCAGAAACGACCCACTTTATGAAGCGTTAAGAGAACCGCAAACAAGTAACAGAGATACATGGTTTTTGAGTTCACTGCAGATAACAAATCA
>JAGKTI010026329.1:0-11731 GCA_018397915.1 Birgus latro | reverse complement strand
GGGGGAGAGAGAGAGAGAGAGAGAGAGAGAGAGTGCAGCTGGGATGGCAGTTGATATGGGGGTGACAGGGTTGAAAATAGCAAGGGCAAGGAGGCAGGGGACAGGGAGGCAGGGAAATGGAAGAGGAAGAATGGGCAAAAGAGGGGGTGGCAGTTGGTGGCAGGGGAGCGAAAAGAGAGGGGATGGCAGAGGGCGACAGGTGAGGGAAAGGAGAATGAAAGCGCCGGGGAGGTGAGGGAGGCAAGAGTGAAATTATGTGGGAAAGCGTGGGTTAATTGGCAGGGGATGGAGTCTGAGGACGGGACGTTGACAAGGGGTGAGGGTGGAGGTGGCAGGGTGGGTGAGGGTGACAGGGGTAAGAGTGGAAGTGGCAAAGCAGATGAGGATGACAAAGGGGGTGTTTGTGGCAGGGGTGAAGGTGACAGGGGTGTGGGTGGTGGCGGCAAGAAAGGTAAGAGTGATAAAGGTGAAGGTGGCAGGGTGTTTGTGGCAGGGATAAAGGTAGCAGGGGTGAGGGTGACAGGGCAAGGAAGGAAGTGGTGTCATCCGGAATAAAATGGCTAAGTGGGGCCCTGCTTTCTGATTCAATGACCACTCTCTTCACTTTGGTCTTGCTGTCTCCAAACACTTTTATTCAGCTTTGTAATTTTCGAACTTGGGAGGTTAGATATGGCCTTCATCCACCACTTCATTACTAAAGGTCTCCCCGAATATGAATAAAATCGTCTGGGAGGTAGCAAGAATAAATCAATAAAGCACGTTATCGGACTGAATAGGCTAATCGAGTCAGGCTCTAGTCACAGTTAATATGGGTTTTCTGTCATTAGCGGTCAAGTTTTTATTATTATTATTATTATTATTATTATTATTATTATTATTCAAATATTCGCAGGCTGCATATTCCCCCTCCACTACCTTCTCCCTCCCCCCACCCTGTACATCTCTCTCTGCAATATTTTTAAACATTCATATGGGGTGAAAAATATATATATATATACTGTATATACTGTATATGGTGTAAAAAACCACATGAGAATATCAAAATTCCGTATATTGGTAGTGTAGGCTCAGTAAATTCGCAGACACAAGGCCTGTATTCTCGTCTACTTAGGATGCTTTGTAGCAGTTCTTCATTTACCATGCTTTGTAAGTTATCCAGCAATAATACCTCTTTTTGCTATATAGGATGGTCTGTATATAAAGCTCCTCTTCCACTATACCAGGCGATTTCTTGTTTGATGCGGGGACGGCTCAGTCCGCGTTATCAGTGTTTGATGCATACGAGTACCTCCCAGGTGCACTACAGAGCGATTTTTGCCGCCCTCACAGGGGTCACTCACTAACTCACTAATTCACTCAATCACTTTCTTACTGTACTTTCTTGAAGAATGGGGTCTGGCCGAATGGGGCGCGTTAAGAAAGAGAAATTGTGTGTGCTAGTAGACCTCTTCCAGGATCAGGTTTCAGGCAGGCCGGAACCGCCAGGACCCATCCCCGGGTGTACCACTCAAATCCATCAGGTACGGTCAGTTTTTTACGTAGGAATACGAATTTTTCCACAATGGTGCAGCTTTATTCACACTAAGTTATTAGCATGGTGGGACCCCTGATGGTTAATCCCCCCCCCCCCCCGCCGAAGGAGGACAGCGCTTAGTCGTTCCCGAAGGTACACGAAATGTTGCACAGTAACGACTTTCACCCGGATCAGAATTTATGGAGGTCGAGACCCCCTGGGCTTGCACCTCCGCCTCCCTCGTTTATAATACTTTCTTTCTCTTAATAATATTGCCGGGACTGGTGGGGCTATCAAAGGTTGCCTTCTCCAGTTCTAACCTGACGAAAATCTCGTCACTTTCAGTTCAGTAAACGCTGATGTGTAGTCAGACCGGAGGGCAACGGTTAGTTACCTCGTAACCGTGAAACTGAATTTTAAGCAGTCTCGACTAGGTATTTAGGTTAAGAGAGTAACTCAGATCCGTCAGATGAAGTCAAGCCAACTACAGGTTCTTCTCAGCGCACCAGCCATTCTATTTTCCGTCACGGTGTTGCAACATCTAGTCTTATAGGCGTTTCCTGTCTTGTACAGAATTGTGCACGGTGCGAGTGGAGTCTGTATTTTCACAGCTAAAGTTAATTCGCTTTCTGTATGCGCAATGTTAGATTTGCTGTGTTGTTAGGTGTCCTTATCATAACGTTAAGATCTATCATAATTCCCAATTTTCTCCCCCTTATTGTCATTCTTCTTCTTCTCATTCTCCCTCTTCTTCTTTTCCTCCTTTCCCCTCTCTCCTTCTTCAACTCCTCCTACTCCTTCTCCGCCTCCTCATCATCCCTTTCCTTCTATCTCTCCTCAAACTCCTGCTCCTTCTCCTTCTTCTCAAAAAAAAGCTTATCTTTCAAATTTGGGTGGTAGTGTGTGTGTGATACTGGTAGTGTGTTGACTATCAGAGGAAATGAGGTGGTGTGGCATCATTAACACCAGAGAGAGAGAGAGAGAGAGAGAGAGAGAGAGAGAGAGAGAGAGAGAATGTTAGCTGCCTCCAGACGATTTTCAAACTGAAAGAATAAACCGTCTTCATTAACCCTTCACTACGAGAGCTTCCTTACACAGAATAAAATCGTCTAGCAGTAGGAAGAGCAAGCTAGAAAATACGTCATGGCTGTGAAAACTGAGATCATCTTCAGTGCTAAATTGTGGCAAAGGATTAGCACTAGAATATGATGCTAGTCACGAAGAGGCGCTGTCGAAAGGAGCCGTACGATAACGTTTTCTTTCTGCCAGTCAGCAACACGAAATAAGCAAGAAAAGGATGAAAATCGGGACCACGGTAAAAAGGTACAGTGAATATTGTAACAGACCCTTATGAGAACCGCCTTGCTGATCCGCGGTTCAAAATAAAAGTATAATGGCGGCCTTAAAATAACAGATAATCCAACAGTCTGGATCACTGGCCGTAAAATTCAGCGTTTCGGCAATTATTTAGCAGTGGTCACCGGATGCAAGAATGAATGTACTAACTGACGAAAACTGCCACTGTATTCATCTGCAGTGTTTTGTTTGTCCAGTGTTTTATCCGTCCGCAGTGTTTTATTTCAAGTGTTTTATTTATACTGTTTTATGTATTGGGTGTTTTATTTAAGTATTTTCATTCACTTTTTTTTATTTATCCACATTTTTAGTTACCCAACTGTATATTTATTCGGTGCTTGTATGATGTTTCTTCCTCTAGTTTGATTTTACCAGCAGTACTTTTCTTTTCTACTCAAACGTATGGAAGTGAAGCTTGGACTCTGCTGGAAGGAGTTATATGAGGGGAACGTGTGAAGTTAGGAGTGACAGACAGACAAATGTGGAAGTGGAGGAGCGTTGTGGTGCTGATGTGGATGTGTTGGAAAGCATTAGTTAAAGGACCTTAAGTTGATCTGGCCATGCGAAGTGAAAAGAAAATTACAGACTGACTAAGAAAGAGTATGTGAGTGAGATGAAAGAGGATAGGAAGAGGGTGAGAGGGGGATATGAACTGGAAAGGTATATGAGTGGGGGAAGTGAGAGTTGGAGAGAAGGCGGTCTTATTGCAATGGACAGGGTGACGTGGATACACATGGAATCTACACCTTCAGAGACTGTAATTTAAAACCTTACCCTAAAAAAGACAAGAATGACATGGACTGCTGTTAGCCAGAAAACATACAATTGGGCTCTCCTATACCGTGTGTGCAAGGATGGCTCAGTTTGATTTTGCAGGAACTGAAAGAATTTTGCCTTCCTCGTGAAAAATACTTATTCAATCATGCAATCACTGGACGTAAAAAAAGCAGATACGATAAAACATTTAATGGAATGTGGGAAATGACTGAAGCAGAATTGATAGTGGTGTAAACTGCAAAATAAATGACTGGAAGAGACATGTGGAGGTGGATGATACATAGGATGACTGCTGAGCCTCTGGGAACGGGCAGTTAAACCTATGGGGGAAAAAAAGTGACAACCATCCCTGCAACACCCGAGAGCTAGGTTGCGTAATATATGGACCACCCTGAATGAGAGTGCTGGTGAGGGTGGTGGGGGAAGGGAGGGAGGGAAGGGTGAAGGCGGCAGGAAACAACGCGCCATTACTCACCCTCTCTCTCGCCAAACTGATCCTATTGACATCGTTTTGTAACCGACCCTTTCTTCCCCGGTGGCCCCCACTTACCGACATAATGCAACGATAAACGAGCCTCCATTTATCCCATACCCGAGCGCTTAGCAAACCTGACAAAGCGTAATGACAAACAATCCAGCCGCATTAACCCGTTGTTGATAATTATCCGTGGAATGGCCGACGCTTAATCTGATCAATGCACACCCAGACTTCGCCTAGCAGAACACCGTCTTTTTGTCAGGGCGAGATTCTGTAAAATATCGCAATGGCTTTTAGACTCTGTAAGGATATAATGTTTTCTTTAAAACTGTTAGCTTCCTTGTAAGAATTAAGTGATTCTGTGGATATAGACGGATGTAATATGTACGAAGGTGGGTGCAGAGTTGCCAAACAAAATTCACATATGTCTCACACACTCAAAAGAGGCTAAGATGATGCTGACAAAAATCTATCAAAAATCGTTACTAAATATGCTAAGCGTGATAGTGTATTGATTTAAAGTTGGCAAAAATTTAATAAATCGTAGCAATGTGTACATCTAACTACAAAATGGCAAAACTGGCAACTGCTTTCGAGTGTCGGCGGGAAAAACAGGTGGGGTCAGAAGCCAGCCTGGTGCACTAATCTGAGGCAGGTTACAGCGTCGCCCTCAATTATCACCAGTCTCTCTCTCTCTCTCTCTCTCTCTCTCTCTCTCCCAAGTATTCATTCGGGGCAAGTTCACTCCCTTTGTTGTAAATTTATCCTTCTCTTGGTGCCTGTATGCTCCCAGCCTTTTACAACCTTCAGTATTCCTACCTATGTTGCGTGAAATAGACTACAATCTCTCACTTGCAGCTGGAAAACACTACGAATATAATTGCAGATTTCATGATCGCGTTCACTTACACCCGGTGGCCACTGCCTGGTAAATAATTGATGTTACAGTTAATTATATGTTCAACGATCCAGGGTTTGGAAAGCAATCGGTTATACTGACGCCACCACGACGCTTGTGTTCTGATATGGGATTTCTAACGTAAGTGGATATAATTCCGTAACACCACTACCTCAGCGATGTATTCTGCATATTATACTTCCATATTCTTTTGTATGTTTTTCATGCAAACTATGTCGATATTAAAACAACGTAAGGAACAGACAAATGAAGTTAAGATGAGTGGGAGAGGTGTCACAAGCCTCCTATTGCGTCTCTCAGCCATGGATGGGGGGGGGCAAGACCAGTTTGGGGGGACCACATATTAATCCGAATTTCCAAATGGTGGGGCCAATGAGGGGCCAGGACCCCCTCAGGCCCTTCCGTAGCTACGTCACTGCCCTGAGCAGACGGCCAATGAAGTTGATTCTTATATATTTTAACACGAGAAAAAAATATATAAACAGTAAGTGTGTTAGGATAAGCTTTCAATTTTTTTCACTCGACGCGATCGCACACTTCATTCTGCAGATTTCTTTCTCCTGTTTCTCTGTAACTTTCATCAGGTATTTTTACCTGCACGGCATGATGGCACGTGCTTAAGAGAAACGCGAACCGTTCTTGTTTTGGTTCTTCTTGAAGAAAACTTTGATATAAACCATTCACCCGAGAACATCCACTCTATGTAAACTCACGGTCCCTTCCCTCACCCCCCACAGAAAACTTTATTTGGACACTAAGTTAAAACACAGTAGTGGGCGCCGAATTAAAACAGATTATCTTTAAACCTTACCTATAATCAACTAGAACGGGTCATTACCATTTTGAATAATCGTTTGCTGACATATGAGTACTTTAGGTTAGGTTAAGTTAGATTATTAGGTTAGGTTAGGTGAGCTAATTAACGATATGTTGGCGGCCACAGGAAGGGCTATACTGGCGCCCAACTGAAATAATGGCAAACTGGATTTTCCGCCCAAATGAAATGCGCCCCCCTCCCAGTCGTAACAGTAGTAGTAGTAGTAGTAGTAGTAGTAGTAGTAGTAGTAGTAGTAGTAGCAGTAGAAGTAGAAGTAGTAGTAGTGGCTGTTGTTGTTGATACTGTTTATTGTTTTGGTAATACTGTCGTCTCAAGCTCATCTGAACCTGAGCCCATTGAAGTGCAGGCTGAATTATTTGCCTTCCTCTTGCAGTCCACCATCATACTGTCCACGGGGGGCGGTAAAGCACCACGAGAAGGCGGCCCAATCCTGCACATGTCCTTATCGCTAAACCACTCCATTAACACTGATAGTCAGGATATTAACAGTATCCCACACACTCCACCACCCACGTCCAAAAGATAACCTTATCTGGACCAGCTCCCTTACCTCTGACTGTTTCTGCCTGTCTATTTCTGTCTGTGTCTCTGTGTCTGCCTGCCTGCCTGCCCATCTGTCTGACTGTGTGTGTGTGTGTGTGTATGTGTGTGTGTGTGTCTGCCTGTTTCTGTCTGTCTCTGTTTGTGTCTCTGTGTCTGCCTGTCTGTGTCCGTCTATCTGTCTGTCTGTCCGTCCGTCTCTCTCTCTCTCTCTCTCTCTCTCTCTCTCTCTCAGGTGGCCACATCTCCAAACCACTCCACAACCCCGACAGCCCCAAACATAAAACACCATCTCCTTCAGTAAGCCACCCAAGTTTCCAAGATCAGTTTCATTTCCCCGGAACAAGACTTCCTATTGATATTCCGAATCAGCGAGTCCTTACGTAACTCCTTCCTCCCAGCTTGCATTGAATAACCACTTCCGCCCGAGAACGCCATTTCCTGTTTATTCTTGCTACACTCGTCTGCCTGTGTCTGTCTGTCTGTCTTTGTCTCTCTCTTTAGACGCCGTAATCCTAGAAGGGGTGGCCACAAACAAATCGCCTCCATGTCACCCTTTCCTCCCACATCAGGCTGTTCTCTCTCCAACTCACACCCCTCTTATCCATATACCTCTCCGCCTCATCCCTTCCACCTCATCCTCAGTCTCCCCCTCCACTTTCCTCCAGCCACTTCATTCACATGCACTCTCCTAGCCAGTCTCTCTCTCCCCATTCTGTGTACATAGCTAAATCATCTCAAGTTACTGCATACCTCCCAGCCAAACGAAAGACGATTTTTATTCACCTTAGGAAAAGCCACTGGCACTGAAGAGGTTACAAGTACACTCGGAGAACGCATACCTCCTCCATGGCAGCACCGACCCACAATTTTGACCTTGACCTTTGACCTTGCTCGCCTAAAATTTAATTTGTTTCTCTAATGGTGTTCAGTCATTGTCACAAACTTGGTGTAATTCCATCCAAATTTTTTTCCCGTAAGATTCCTAATAACAGACAGACAGACAGACGGATAGACAGACAAACAGGCAGAAGACAGGCAGACAGACACACAAACAGGCAGAAGAGCAACAGACAAACAGGAAGATGACAAACAGACAGACAGACAACTCGAGCCAAAAACATAACTTCCTTGGTGGAGGTAATGAAGGGTGTGTCTAATCCCTTCAGTGTGAAAAGTCCATCTTAAACTAAATGCATTGGTCTGGAGATTGCAAGACTGACACGGAAATATGTCATCTGAGGGAGGGAATTAAGCCGTATGTATCGCCAAACTTCATTTATCCTTCATTAGCATCATTTATTATTATTATTATTATTATTAATCAAATACGACCATAAATTACAAGCAGCCTCGCCACACCACCTCACCAGCCTCACCAAACGCTCTTTTTGTTGGTTCTGCATAGATAACACAGTGATCGAGTGGACGCGAAGCTGCAATTTAGCCATTACTCTGAGAGACTGACTGATAGTTTGCCACTCTGTTCTGGTACGAGAAAGTGACCAAAAATCCGGCCAGCAAAATGGGCCACACTCTCATTCACTCATCATTCAAGCCCCTGGACCGACGATGGTGGAATACAGGAGGACACCATCAGCCCGCAGTTCACCAGGCTCACTTAGTAGTAGTTGCTGTGGGGCCAAACTTTCATCTGGACGTGAAACCAGTGGACTGCAGGCTGCCCTTTTCCTGTAACACACCATCCTCCTTGCCGGGGATGAGTAGAGAGGTGAGGGACGTTTGTTTAATTGGGCATCTCCTCCACCCAGATATATATGTGTGGGAACCAAGCGGCGTCCCTCTTCAGCACCAAATTTGTGTATAAGAATCTCCAGTTGCCTGCAAAAGTTCTGTTCTTCTTCCTTTTCTTCCACAGCTCATAATATTCAACTAGTTTTGGTACTTAAAGGGAAGTTTGTTAAACGTAACTCCTTAATTAACCAAGGAGATTGTACTGACTACATGCACCTTTACTCAAATCAATATGGTCTTACGGGTTACTGAAGATCAGGAGGAGGAACGGAACTTTTGCAGGGGACTGTACATACGTTAATCTTCATTCGTGTAGCTGACAAACGCCTGACAGTTAAATCAGAGCAAATATTCTGGTAACGAAATGCGGATAACAAAAAGATCCGTGATAATCTGTAAATAAGGCTCTTTGTACACAGGGCGTCTCGAGAGGAAACGACAATAACATGGGTCAAATTCTGTACCGCTGGGGAGTTACAATTAGCGATAACCTTAAGGAAGAAATACGAGGTAAATCATTTTAACCCGTAAGGACTTTAGGAATTATAGCCCCGTAACGACTGAGATTTGGAACAATGTTGGAGTAGCATTTTTACCTAGAGTTCCGTTATCTATCACTTCCCAAGGTTACGCCATTTCCTCCCCGGACACCCTGTATGAATATTAACCTTTTCCAATACAGTGGCGTCTTTTCCTGTCTTATCTCGCTACCACCAAAGGATTATCTATAAGTCCTTCCTCTCCCTCAGTCATTATCTCTCCCCCCCCCCTCCTCCTTTTTTTTGGCTCTCCACTTCACCTCTCTAACCCTTTCACTTTTTTCACTCTCTTCTCCTCTTTTCAATTTCCTTTTCTTTTAAATCTATTCTGATATGGAAGGAGTTTATCGAGGCTGTAATTTAACCTATCCACGTCGAAAAATCAAAACCTGAATAAAATCGTCTGAAAAATAAACCACAAATGACGTCACTTGGGGTCGGGCATTTAAGTGCCAATACACGAAATACAAAACGATCTGTAATAAAGTGTTAAGTGTTACGGGGAGGCATGCATCCTTTAAAGTGACTGGGATTCTTTATAATTACAGCCACTTAAACGAGGACTCTGTTCACTGTTCTCGTAATGGCGAACGTCAGATATATAGCAAAATATACCAGTACGGGAATATAACAGGACAGGTCAGGTTAGGCTAGGTTAAATTAGGTTAGGCTGGGTTAGACTGGGTTGGGTTAGGTTAGACTGGGTTAGGTTAGGCTGAGATTGGTAGAGTTGGGAATAGGTCATATCAGGCTCAGCTACGTTTGGCTAGGTGCACAGACTAGTCAGGCCATTCCCCGAGACCAAACAGTGGTTGTTTTCATGGCCTGGCAACGGACGGCGTGTCTGTACGTCACCTCATGTCATCACACGGGTACTTCTTGACAGTGGCGAATTTCATGCAGTCTGGTGTACTGTCAACTGCAAAGGTGTTCCAAATTCATATCGATTTAGAAAAGGGTGTGTGGTAATAGACAAACCCATATTACTTCCATTATAATGTAGGGAAACGAGACTATAGTAGGCTACCTCCCTCTCGTCCTCGTACTCCTCCTCCTTCCAGCACACTACCCTAGTCCTAAAGGTATCAATTTTCACCAGACTACTTCCCTTGATAACATTACATCACAGAAAACCCTCCAGTCACCTCCCGGGATCGAACCTACGCCAGCCCGTCACTCCGCTTGGGGCGTCCTAACCACCAGACCACAAGGCATCCCTGTGGAGTGGAGTGGAGGCACGTGAAATACCGGGTGGTCCATATATAGCGCGTCTCTTCCACTCAGTCGGGCGATTTCTTGCGTGTTGCGGAGACGGCTTGATCAGCGTTATCAGCGTCTACATCATTTATTCATTTCTGCTCCCACCGCCACACCCACACCACCACACAGCCGTCCCCAAAACACAAAACATCCCCTGGTGAGTTTCTAGTGGCCGGGCTACTTACAGACCACCCCTATAATTCCAGTAACACCCCACTTGACACTCTGAAGCTCCTATGACTCACTCTCAGCTGAAGAAAATCGTCCCCTGTTAGATGAAGAAAATGGTAGCTTTGTTTTGACTATGAGAAGGTTATTAAGGGTGACAGTATTAACACCCTAGGGCTTCCATGACTCACGTTTTGCTGAATAAAATAGTCTGTCGTCAGCTAGAAGTTATGTTGGGGAAAAACGTGACCATGAGAGAGTAAATACACAAGGATTCGAATCAGAGGCCGAGGATGAGATGGAGAGATGGGGTGGAGTGAGGGGTGTAAGTTGGAGATAGGGCAGCCTGATGGTATACACATGTAGCTCCAATGCCCGGTTATTCAGACGTCCCTCAACTCCCTATACCCCAAAAAAGGAGGATGGTGCACTGCAGGATGGGAAAATTCAGCCTGCAGTCCACTGGGTTCACGTTTCAGATGAACTCGGGGAACTGCACCTGCTCCTCTACACCGCATCCTTTCAGGTGGGAAGGGGTGAACTGAAGGAAGGATATTCGAGCAGGATTGTCTGTCTCCTTTCAGTGTCTCTCCTCCTTCAAACCACCACCGCTTTCATACACTCTCCTAGACTTCCCTGAAACACCACTCTCCCTCATATACCTTCCTACTTCATGTTCCCACCTCATTCTATTTTTTCTCCTTCAGCCCATCCCACCCTCATCCTCTCCTAGTCAGTCTCATACTCTACATTCATCTATTCTTCCCCGACACACTACTCTCCCTCATATACTTTCCTACATCATATACCCACCGTATTCTATCTTCTCTTTCTCCTGCCAACCACCTCACCGTCACACACTCTCCTTCTTTAACTCTCTCATAACACTCCCATACTCTGCTGCTTCATCTCTACATTACTCTTATTTCCCTCTTATTCTTCTAATCACATCACGCTCATATACTCTTCCTCAGTAACCCCTCACTCATCCTCAGTCTCCCTCTCCTCCTCCTCCCATCCAAACCACTCTCATATACTATATACTCTGTTCACGTTAAGCAGGCGTAAAAAATTGCCATCTCTCCACCTTGAATGCTGAATTGTAGTAAGAAATTAACACTAAAGTATGGTGCGAGTCACGAAAAAGTGCTATGGAATGGATGCCGGGCCGCAGTACTGTTTTGTTCTGACATTAATAAGGGAAACAGGCAGCGCAAAAGGACGAAAACCTCATCAAGTTAGTGAACGAACTCTTATCTCACCAACGCCACTTCCTCAATTTACTTTACTGTTTTCCTACTTGATGTTACAGTCTTCCTTCTCCTCTCCTTCCTTATCTCGCCACCCCATTCTCAGTCTCCCTCTCCACCTCCTCCTCCTCCTCCCGGTAAACTGCCCTTGTCCCAGTGGTGTCAGTTTTCAGTACATGTAGCGGTTTGTCACACGACTCTTGTTGCATATTCATGATTGCATATTCGACTTGGGGACAGGTTTGGTGTGGAAGTCTGTTTTTGTATGTTGCAAGAGGTGCCACTGAAGGATGTGTGTGTGTGTGTGTGTGTGTGTGTGTGTGTGTGTGTGTGTGTGT
>JAGKTI010026328.1:0-13634 GCA_018397915.1 Birgus latro | reverse complement strand
TTGTTTATTTACTGCCATCCTCTGACGGGCTCTCCACCCTGAGCCCGTGCCACACCAGTGTGGCGAATCTTTAAAAAAAAAAAAAAAAAGCACTTGCCAAACTTGGGTTGGGACTTGTTCTAATACAGTCCCACTTAGGCCCCCAGCAATGTCCACCGGGCTTGTCACAAGAGGGGGAACGACCACCGGTCTTTCCAGTCCTTACAGACACCAAGGAGAGCAGCGGCACAGTAACATCCACCAGACTTACTGTAGTCCACCGGATCTCCTTCTTCTGCCACCCACCTACGGGATCAGGGGCGTGGTAATATCCACCGGACTTACCGACGTGGGAACATCCACCGGACTTCCTCCGCCCATCATCCCAGGGAATGGAGCAGAGCCTTGGCAGCATCCACTGGACCTGCCATAGAGGAGGCATCCACTGGATACCCCTCGACTGCGCTTTCACCTGGCAGCAGGGCTGTGGTAACATCCACCAGACTTTCACGAGCAGGAACGTCCACCAGACTTCCCCTCCCAGCTGCCCCTGGGACGAGTGGCACTCCAGTAATGTCCACCGAAATTACCAGGCGGGAGGAAAGTCCACCGGACTTCCTGCCCCCGATTCTCCTGCCTGGGGGCCTTGGTAACATCCACCGGACTTGCCAGGTGGAAGGAGCGTCCACTGGATCTCCTTCCACTGCCCCGGAGTGGAGCTCAAGCAACGTCCACCGGACTTGCAAAGCTGAGGAAGCAACTACCGGTTCTCCATCTTCCACTACCCCAGAGGTTTCCACCAAGGGCCACGTCCCTGGATTGGCCTGCCTTTCCCGAGGCTGAACGAGACGTCCTTCATGCTCCCCGTGTACCACCCGGTGAAATGCGCACCGACAACCTGATGAGGAGACAGCGGGAAGGTGACCACCACCCTACAAGGAGACGGAGATGACCACCTCCCTACGAGGAGACCATGGGGAGGTGGACTTACCTTCCGCGCCACACCGGCCCACGTCACCTGATACCATATGTCCCTTTTCCACCCAGCCCGACCAGCGGCAAGTGAGCAGCCCAGGCAGACTGCTTTCCCGTCAGGTCAGCACTCGCCAGGGGACTTTGATGCATGGTCGTGGAGAGTGCAGACGCGTTTTTCCTGAGCTCTCCTCTAGCTTTATAGGGCTGCCTCACCAGCATTAGTTTTTTTTTTTCACCCTTCTGGTGCGCGATAGGCCAGCTAGATTCTCAATTTCCTCCCTTCCCTGTTAGTTTGGAACAGTAGGTGTCTGTTCCTTTTACTGAGATTACCTTTGCTTTCTTGTCCACGGAGGGTCCCCCCCACTGATCGCTCTGGGGCGTGAATTGCCACGGTCGGGCCTCCCTGGAGTGGTTTGAGAGGGCAATCTCAGCTCTAGGTGTGTGGCCCCAGGTTGTTCGTCCCTTGCTCGTCTTTCCTCCTTCCCACTTCCCCTGTTAGGGGGGAGTGGTCACTATGGCGGACGCCCCTACTGCCTCCCCCCCCTTCAGGGGGGGAGACGGTCCTGACCGACTCCCGATAGGCTCACGGACTGACAGGCCCCAGACAGAACGACCCCAGACTCGTTTGCCTCGTGACATACCTGTACATAATGCTGAGTTTGTAACCATCCACGCTTTAGGTTCCACTCCCTTGAGCAGCCTCAATCCCTTCATGATCAAGAAGGTCATTGATGGCTGTGCTGGGGAGGTGGAACAAGTAAAAAAAAACTTGCTAACGGAGACCTCTTAGTAAAGACTAGTATTTCATCTCAAGTTAAGGACTTGTTAAAGCTGCGCAAGTTTCATTGCTATGATGTCAAAGCCAAGATCCCGACGTCCATGAATTCCTGCAAGGGTGTTATCACTTGCAGGGATCTCATGGTGATGAGTGAGGACGAGATCATAGAGGAACTCGCTCAGCAAGATTTCATTGATGCCAGATTCATAACCAGATTTTCGGAAGGTGTCAGGACAAAGACTGCAACAATTGTTTTGTCTTTCGGGAAAGTGTCCCTACCTAGTTATGTAAAAATTGGTTATGAAATTGTTCATGTACGGCCATATATACCTAACCCTCTACGTTGTCTAAAATGCCAGTTGTATGGGCATACTGCCAAGGCTTGTCGGGCTTCCCAGCCAGTGTGTGGCAAGTGTGCAAGCCAGGGTCATGATGCGGAAAGTTGCACATCCGAGTCTGTATGTTGCTTTCACTGCAAGGGTACTCACTCCACTTCCTCTAGGGACTGTCCCAAGTGGAAGGAGGAGAAAGAGGTCTGCACGGTGAAGGCGACTGAGGGTATTTCCTTCTACGAAGCTAGGAAGAAGGTGAAGGAGTTGCATGCAACTCCCACGCCTAACAGGTCCTATGCTTCGGCGGTAATGTCCCGTCCTGTGATGTGCTCTGTCGAAACGCAGACTGACCTTGTCCTTCTCTCTCCTGCCACTCACTGTCCCTCTCCATCTCAGCCTCCTATCCGCTCCAACTCTCTCACTGACATCCCTAAGACTTCAACATATTCTCAGGCTGCTGCTGCCTCTCCATCAGTACGGCCTAAAACGAGGTCTGACAAGTCTAGTAAGAGTAACATGACCACCCTCACAAAGCAGTCACGTCCTCGTTTTTCCAGTTCCTTCTCCAGCGAGGGAAAGGAAGGGTAGCTCTTCCTCGGGGGAGTCTGGGAACCTCGTCATTGATGACAACATGGAGGTTTCCGTCAACAAGCACCGGGATAGGTCCCCCGGTAGTCGCTCGCCTTGTGGCGGGCGGCATAAAAAGACTAAGCACACTGGCCCCCAGCATAAATCTTAAACCGTCGCATTCACTATATTACAGTGGAATTGTAGGACTCTTGGGAATAAATTACACAATATAGCAATTCTGCTTGCTATACACAGGCCAGACGTTATTTGTCTACAGGAGACGCGCTTGGTGGATCACCCTGATCCTCCTCAGTTCAAACACTACCATTCGTATAGAAGATATGATGGTCACGGAGTTGCCATATACACCCACAAATCACACTCACAAACGGAAGTGATTCTAAATTCTACTCTGGAAGCAGTCGCGTGCAGAGAGTAAAATTTAATAACACGTACCTGTCTATTTGCTCTCTGTACTGTCCTCCACATGGCCCCATTGATAGTGATGCTTTAAGTTCCCTATTTCAACATCTACCTGGGAATAAGTTAGTATTGGGCGACTTTAACGCCCATCACTATCAATGGGGTAGCTTGAGGATCGATGGTCGTGGGGAGCAAGTAGCCGACCTAATACTACAGTCCAACCTCTGTCTTCTGAACGATGGTAGAGCGACTCGTGTAGATGATCGTACTGGTAATTTTTCGGCCATTGACTTATCTCTGGCCTCCCCTGGTATACATCAAGATTTCTCGTGGGACCCCTATGACGACTCCTTGGGAAGTGATCAGTTACCCATCTGTCTTTCTTATACACGCGACACTGTTTCGGACCCTCCTCCTCCAAAATTTAACTATAAGAAAGCAGATTGGGGATCCTTCTCGAGGATCGCCAATTTAGATATATCTGGGGAGACCACCGATGTTAAGGTCGAAAATTTAACCAAATCCATAATACACGCAGCTGAGGCTGCTATTCCCAAGACTTCTACAGTTCATGCGAAGCATAGATCACATTGGTGGACGCCGGATTGCCGACAAGCATTAAGGAAACGCAATAGGAGATACAGGATTTTTGATAGCCCACTGAGGTAAATTTCATTGCATACAAACAGGCACGGGCTGAGGCAAGGAGAATAATAAGAAGGGTCAAACGTGACTCCTGGCGGTCCTTTGTGTCCATGGTGAATCGTTTCACACCATTAAGTAAAGTCTGGTCCACCATTAAAATATTAAATAATAAAGGCCCTTACTTTCCCATTACCACCCTGAAGGTCAATAACATCATTTATGACGATCCCGTGGACGTTGCCAACATCCTTGCCAGGAGTTTTTCACATGTAAGTAGCTTAGCCAATTATGACCAGCGTTTCCAACATCATAAACGCACGGCTGAGCTACAAAAATTAGACTTTGCCACAGAAGACGTAGACTCCCCGTACAACCAAGAGTTTACGCTAGATGAACTGCTCCTTGCCCTTAAATCCTGTAGACACCAGCCCCGGACCAGACACCATCACGTACGGTATGATTCAGCATCTTAATCAGGACAACCTCATTAAGATGTTAGCATTGTACAATGAGATTTGGGCGTCCCGAACGTTCCCAAACTCATGGCACTTTGCGCACGTCATACCGATACCTAAAGAGGCTGGTCGTCTTATGAACCCCAGTTCATTTCGTCCTATTGTGTTGACTTCTTGTCTACGTAAGGTCATGGAACGAATGGTTAATAATAGGCTTCTTTTTGTTTTAGAGTCGAAGAATTTGTTAAATGATCGACAATGTGGCTTCCGTAAGTACAGAAGTTCACTAGATCGTTTAATGAATTTGGAGCATTGTATTGCAGAGGCGTTTGCCAATAAAGAATTCATGGACATCCATAAAGCCTATGACATGACATGGCGACACGGAATACTAATGAAGCTCTATGCTTATGGTTTAAGAGGTAATTTGCCAATTTTTATTTCCAATTTCTTAAGGGACAGGACTTTCTCTGTCAAACTGCCCCGTAACGTAACATCGGATATATTTATCCAGGAAAACGGGGTGCCGCAGGGAAGTGTGCTTAGTCCCACTTTATTTAGTATTATGATCAATGATATTCTGTCATCAGCTCCCATCCCAAGGAATCTTAAATACTCACTCTACGCTGACGATTGTGCAATATGGCACTCTTCCCGTAATGCACAATTTTCGGCTGGGCGGATTCAAGCAGCCCTTGATTCCGTCCACCAATGGGCCTTGCAGTGGGGATTTAAGTTTTCCGTCAATAAGTGTGCCGCTGTAGTTTTCACTAATCGAAACGTCCCTGATTTGCAGTTATTTTTGGATAATCAAGCGGTACCTTTTCAAAATTCTGTAAAATTTTTGGGCCTCCACTTTGATCGCAGAATGAACTTTAAACTTCATGTTAATACCTTGCTTGCTCGTTGTACTAAACCGTTAAATGTCCTCAGGTACCTAGCAGGTACTACATGGGGTGCCGACAGAAAATCTTTATTAATGGTGTATAAGTCCCTTATTAGATCCAAGCTAGACTATGGCGCACAGGTGTATGGCTCGGCATCCGATGCCACGTTGAAAGGACTGGATGTGTTACAGAATAAATGTTTGCGATTGTGTCTTGGAGCTGTCAGGTGTACACGTGTAGCTCGTATGGAAGTGGAGGCGAATGTGCCTCCCCTCCGTATTCGCCGTGACCACCTGGCCCTATCCTATGGATTAAGAACACTCAGGAAAAGTACTATCGGCAACGTGGCCTGTACCCCCTTGCATCAATACCAGCATCTTATGCGGGGGGTGCGTCGGCCACTTGCTGTTCGCCTCCACTTACTGACTCAGGAGCTTGGTGTGGACCTCAGTGACTGTGACAAGTTGGTGTCCAAAAATATAGCGCCTTGGGAGCCACCAAGATTTACGGTGGATGTTTCCTGACTCCCAGCACCAAAGTCCAAGGCGCCGGAGGCGGAGGTCCACCACTTGTTTCGTAATATCATTGTTCGTCACTTGGGGTCCCACCAACTGTACACCGATGGCTCCAAGTCGAGTGAATGTGTGGGTGCTAGTGTGTGGTCGACTGAATGTGCCCTCAGGTATCGGCTGCCGACTCATACATCTGTGATTACCTCTGAATTTTTTGCTATTGACAAAGCCATAGACTACGCTCTAAATTCTAGGCATGATTCGTTTGTAATATTTTCCGATTCAAAATCAGCCCTTCAGGCAATTGCTTCTTGTACTACGGACTCTAATGAGATCCAGGGCCGCATTATTAATAAACTGCATTCGTGCGACAAGTCCTTCACGCTGATCTGGGTGCCTGGTCATTGTCGTATCTACGGCAATGAACAGGCTGACTTACTTGCAAAGTCGGCTGTAGAACTCGAGGAGACTTGGGACGTTCCTCGTGATCTACGATCGAGTCTCTCTCTCGGAAAGAAATCAATAAATCTTCTGTGGCAAGGTCAGTGGACCAGACTTAATATTCAGACATGTAAGCCGTACCTGGGCGACTGGGCTACTGCCAACCGCCCCAGTCGCCTGGAAGAGAAGGTGTTGGCGCGCTTACGACTTAACGCCACTGTAATAACACACATGAAGCCATATATGGAGAGGCGATACCCACCGCACTGTGACATCTGTGATGCGGTGTTATCTGTCAGTCATATCATCCTGCGCTGTCGGCGATTTATTCGTGAACGTGCGTCACTTATAAATTACTGCGGCGCAGCAGACGTCCCCTTCACCCTCTTCACCATCCTGGGTGATGGGAACATTGTTATGACTGATAAATTGATGGCTTTCTTGAGAGAGACCGGACTGATCAGAGTGATGTGACTTGTTTACTATATGGTTATGGTTTTTATCGTTTGTAAATGTGTATATATTGTACTATTAATTAGGGTCGATAGTTGACATATTTGAAATAGTTCCTACTTCTGACTGATCTATTTCTAATATTGATGTCCCCTACATTAAACCCCGTTCCTCGCCTGACAGTCACTAGCTGATGAGTGCAAGTGTGCAATATAGAGAGGTATTGGGCACTTGCAGTCGATGGTGGTCTGTTGAGCGAGGTCTCTCACTTTTTGTACATATTATGAATAAACATAATACCATCTTGGTTAAGTTGTACTAATTAGGGCCGACAACTGACGTATATGAAAATGTTCCTGCCTCGTCTGGTTCTCTTTCATATATTGATGTCCCCTATATTAGGTTGTGCCTCGACTGACAGTCACCAGGTGATGAGTGCAGGTATGTAATGTAGACAGGCATTGCATATCTGCAGTCGATGGTGTTCTCTTGGTCGAGGTATTTTACCATTAGTGTAGGTTTAGTTATTTGTATCTTTAGGCTTTAGCATAGGTTAGCGATTTGTCTGTTAGGTTATTAGCTTTAGGGTCAAGTTAAATATAAAATAAAAACTTAAAAAAAAGGAAAATAATATATAAATTTAGAAAATAAAAACATTATATATATATGTACGTGTGTATGTAAGTGTGCTTGAATATGTGCATGTTTATATGCATGACTGTGTGTGTATGTATGTATGTATATATATATATGTTTGTATATATATATGTGTATATATGCCCAAATATATACATATATATATATTTGCCTTAATGACCAGGGGCTTCGGCCCCAATGGTCGATAGGCAACAACAACAACAAAAAAAAAGCACTCGCCAGACTCGGAGTGGGACTTGTCAGCAGTCAGTCCCACGTAGGCCCTCAGCAGCATCCACCGGATCTGTAAAATGGGGGGGAACGACCATCGGTCTTCCTAGCCCTACTTTACCCAAGGGGAGCAGCGGCACAGTAACTTCCACCGGATTTACTACAGAGGGAGTGACCACCGATTCTCCCTCTTCTGCCACCCACCTACGGGAGCAGGGGCATGGCTACGTCCACTGGACTAGCTGCCGTAGGAGTGTCCACCGGATCTCCCCTGCCTATTGTCCCAGGGAAAGGAGCAGAGCCTTGGCAGCATCCAATGGACCTGCCATAGAGAAGGCATCCACCGGATACTCCTCGGCTGCATCTTTTCCCCGGCAGCAAGATTGTGGTAGCATTCACTGGACCTACAGGAGTGGGAGCATCCACTGGATCTCTCCGTCCTGCTGCCACCGGGACGAGTGGCTCCCCGGTAACGTCCACCGGACTTATCAGGTGGGATGAGCATCCACCAGACCTCCTACCCCCACTTCCCGACCCGGGAGCCTGGGCAACGTCCACTGGACTTGCCAGGCCGGAGGAGCTTCTTCGGAATCTCCTTCCTCTACCCCGGAGCAGAGTTCAAGTGGCATCCATCGGACCTGCCACGTAGAGGGAATGACCACCGATTCTCCCTCCTCCACTCGTCCGGAGGCTCCCACTGAGGGACATGTCCCTGGCTCGGTCCGCCCCTCCTGTGACCAAGCGAGACGTTCCTCATCCTCCCCCCAAACCACCTGGGGCAGAGATTGTTCTCCTACAGGGTTGCGGCGGCAGGACGTCTGGAGCAGACCTGTCGTGGGCATCCTGTCGGTGCAGCTGTCCCCTCCACGCCCCCAGATGCTGATGGACTCCCTGGGACTGAGCGGCCGCAGACAGCACCTGACGGCTCCCCCACCCCTGCGAGACCACAGCCCCCAGCCACGAAGAGGTACGCCACCGACCCTGGGCCTGATGCAGCCTGGGGCCTCCTGCGGGACGCCCACCACCTCTGAGGGCCAGCACCGAGCCTCCCACCTCCTCGCCTTGTTTGGCCCCAGCCTTGAGGGCCACCCCCCTCCCGAGGGCCGCACTAGGAGAGGCTTGAGAGGGCCACCCACCACGCCACCCAGCTGCCCACGTCAGGCGACTCACCACTCAGGCCAGGAGCACACCCCTGACAGCCTCTCGCCTACACCTGGTCGCCACCTGAACCTCCCTGTGTGAACTACTACAGACTGTGAGTTACCTTTGAGTGTTAATAGAATCATCTGTTGAACCTCACAGTACAAACCCCTGTCCCCTGTGTAAACTTGTGTCCTAACTGTGTACCACCCTGAAGTAGAGACTTAGTGCATTTGCATCGAGCTGTATATCCCCCTTGTGTTAATATACATTATTGTGTGCTCCGATCCCCCTAGTGAATTTGTATCAATATAATTATGTGAATTCAGTCGTCATTTTCTCTAAGACCGATCTCCCCAATGGACTTATATTAAACTGTATATCTCTCGTAGGCCAAGGTTCAGCACCCTTAAGGTTAACTCTTCCCCTAGTGAACTTGTGATTACCTGTACGTTCCCCTGTATGAAGGTTCAGTGTCCCCAGTGTTAACTCTTACCCATGGACTTGTGTGCTAACCCATATCGAAGCTAAGTGTTTGTGAACTTATATTAAATAGTGTGTCATCTCGACAGAGACGTTCAGTGATTGTGAGATTTGTAACCCCCCAGGTGTATCTATGTTATTTCTGTGTGTTGCCCTTGTAATGTACCATAAGTGTTTGTAAGTGCCACATGTATTGTCTGATATTGTATGTCGATGTATTTACCTAATTGTGATATACAGGAAATGAGCTACGCTCGTAGGGTCCCGTCTCTGTTTCTCAATAAGTCAAATTTTGCTTTAAACTCGTTTAAGTTTTTAAACTGGACGATCTCTTTGTCCAGGCTACTCCACAGGTCTGTCTTCTATAAGGAAAGCTACGGTAATATACGTGTAAAACTGGTTAGCCTGTGTTTATGCCCTGTTCTCTCGTTATATGTTCTTGCCCGGTCCTGAATTAAAGAACCCAAAGCTTTCGTCTGTGTTTTAAAAAGCAAGCAGTTGCCTCTAAAACACAGAGCATAACACCCGGGGCAGAGATTGCTCCCCTACAGAGTCGCTGGACGTCTGCAGCGGACCTGTCATGAGCCTGGGCATCCTGTCGCTGTAGCCCTCCTCTCAACGTCCCCAGCCACTGACAGACTCCCCGGGAGAGAGCGGCCGCAGGTGGACCCCGCAGGAGAGCTCCCTCGCATAAAATTTACAATTGTATTTTTTTCTCTAAACTATAACGTAATTATCGTTGTGATAGCTTTAAAAAGTTGCAGAAATACTGTATTCAGTTTTGAAGAAATCAACCACAAAACCACTTGACTTTTTGTTGGTTCAGCACCAATGTCAATCTGTTTGCCTTCGAGGGGCGCCTCATCGACTCCGGGCCAGGACCAGCCAGGACCCTCCTGTAGGACTCCCACCACCCCCAAGGGCAGGCGCAGAACAGCCCACCTCCTATCCCTATTTGGCCACAGCCCCGAGGGCCACCCCACACCCAAGGGCCCCACCAAAAGAGGGCCACCCACCACGCTGCCCTACAGCCCACACCCGACGACCTACTACGCAGCCCGGGAGCACACCCCAGACGGCCCACCTCCCACACCTCGCTGTCACCTGAACCTCCCTGTGTGATACTGTGTGATAGCAACCCTGTATGGACCATAAGTATTTGCATAGTGCCACATGTTTTGTGTACAACATTGTGTATTCTGAATTTATGGTAATATACGTGTAAGACTGGTTAGGTTAGCCTGCATTTGTGCCTTGTTCCTTTGTTGCATGCCCTTGCCCAGTCCTGAACTAAAGATCCCCGATTCACGCCACCGTGCTCTAAGCGCAAGATGTTGAGCTTAAAACACGGAGCATAACAACTATGATGAACACAGCTGCTAAGTAGGTTGTAATTCTGTATGTTCTCAGCCACTTCATTTATGTGTCCTCTCATGCCTTGTTTTCATAATGTTCTGACTTTACTTAAGTAGTCTTTGACATTATTGAGTAGTTTGTACCCCCACTCGTTCTCATTTACCTGACGGCAGCTAATTTACTAGCTTCTTCCACTCTGTTTTTTATGCCCGGTAATCCTAGCTCCATTTTCGTGGCATCTACCGTGGCATTCTTGGGACAAGCCAGAATTATTCTCATCGCTTTATTCTGTAACTTTGCAAGTTTATCAGAGGTCTTCCTTTATCAAGGCAAGAGAGGACAGGACTAGCATATTAAATCACTGATCTAATAGTGCTTATGTACACCATTTTCAGGACAGGCACACCAACACCTGCACCACTTGAGGTCAGAGATCTCAAGGGTTTCATTTGTGCTGTGCCCTGCGTTATGATATGATTACTTTTTGCTGTATAACCAACGTATAGTTCTAGGTATTTATATTTTCTAATTCACTTCATGCTGTTCTCATTAACTGTTAACTGTTTATTGCTAATAGTTCGACGCTGGAACATCTTTTTTTTTTCATCATAAATTACAAGCCCCATGTGCTGTATTAATGTACTAAAATGATTAAAAGCAGTTTGCATATTATCAAATGACAGGACTGAAGCATGATACCGTCTACATATATAACTGTGGTAATCCCAGGATTTTGCACATGCTATTTTGTTCGTTAGCACATTAAACAACATTGGGGTTAGAACCCCTATGAGGTGTAACTAGTTTTTTCTCATGGGAAAGTGTACCCCGGTACCATACTTATGCCCTTCGTCCAAATAAATCACCCACCCAATGCAATAGTATCCCCATGACTCCCATATAGTATTACTTCACCACTAGATGTCAGATGCGATTATGCGCCCTTGAGATCAGTGAGCACCTATAGAGCTAAGTGAGTCAGTGGTCGTATGTTTGTTTAGAACCAGCGCGGGGGTTGTCATGGTTACGTTATGTCACACTAGGCCTGTTGTCATAACGCGGAATCATCCTTGTTTTGACGGGGAATTGTTTTGACGTTGAATTGTCTAGGAACTCAGCTGACCAGTTTGTGGGTGCCTTCCCCATGTTCTTTGGTCGGGTGGGTCTCAGGTGAGCATTCAACTTTGACATCAAGTCCTACACCGCGTGTGTGTATTCTTAATGGACAGCTTCATCAGCAAGGCTGCATTGGGTTGCAAGTCGATGATAGCCCCTCATCCAACACCAAGAACCGAAAACCAAGAGTTCGTGGGGACCCCGTCGTTTATGACGCTTTTTCCAATACCAGCAAGAATCAGGTTGACAGTGTAACTCATGAGGATTATAATCCATAAGGAAACATTGGACCATCTCATAAAAATAAAGGTGAACCCGCAGGAGAGCTCCCTCGCATAAAATTTACAATTGTATTTTTTCTCTAAACTATAACGTAATTATCGTTGTGATAGCTTTAAAAAGTTGCAGAAATACTGTATTCAGTTTTGAAGAAATCAACCACAAAACCACTTGACTTTTTGTTGGTTCAGCACCAATGTCAATCTGTTGTTAATTGTTTGCCCTTCCAACCCCAATACTGTATGATGTAACAACCTAATCCAACCAAAACTAAATTAGCCTAACTAACCTAAACAATATGGAGCAAATGAGTTTTGGATCCGAATCGTCCCATTGCCCTCAGTTGGACGCCTCCATGGATGTCAAAAAGTCTAACCATGCTTTTGAGTAACGTTATTTTCGCAGAATTTGGGTGTTATGATTGACTTAAACAGTCTTTAGTACGATACCATAAATGATATTTTTGTACAATTTGGGTGTCGTAAATTAATTTACAGTTACGAAAGATAATCTCTGTCATAAGATTTTCATCGTTTGTTAACTTGAGCTCTCCTGCAGTTTGTCCATTAAAAAAAATATGATAATTTTTTACCAAATTGGCACAGCCTGTTTATATTTCATGTTGAAATGAGTCTTTCACAGGTTACTTGTTATTATTCCTGGAGTACCACAACTATTGGGCATTTTTATAAACTTGTAGACCTCTGAAAACTATAAATGAGGATTTAGAATGTGCAAATATTCCACTGACATCTGCCTGTAGCTGATTATAATTAACATTCCTAATGTGCATTTTTTAATCTGAATGGTGGCTGTCAAATGCAAGTGAGGTAAGGTTGAATTAGGTTCGGTTTGGTTAGATTAGATTCAGCTAAACCATTAAGTTTCCCATAACTTTGACATGGGATACACTGATGCGTCCAGTCAGAGCAATGGTTAATAAACAACATGGCCAGTTGGAGAGATCGTCGGTAAACACTGACACAGGCGACCAGATACCCCAAAATAGGTATACAGTATTTTGTTTTTTTTCCAATCTCTTCTTGCAGTCACAGTTCAACAGTTAACAATCTGTGTTGCATAGGCCATGTACCAAAATTACTTACCTTCAGATTGTGGGTTTGTTATAGGTGGAATCGCCGTGCCCATTTGGTAAAGAATCACCCAAAAAATTACCTGCCATTGAATTGATTCAGCGACTTTGTAAAGGTGAACAGAAGTGCATATTCAAGTCCCATATGAAGAGGATTCATCAGTAAATGAGGAAAGGAAAACCTAATTACGTAAGTTGGGTTAGGTTAACCAAAATAGGTTAGGTTAGGGTGTGCAAGTTAAGTTACAAAAATTTAGGTTAGGTTTTGACACTGACAGGGTAATTTTGTTTCACCACAAGTTGGAGTCTGTCTGTCTTTGGCACTGTTAGGGATTATAATAAAAAAATACCACTTTTTAAAAGCTTTTTACCACATTGGAAAGAAATAAAAAGCTTGGAGATTTAAGAACACAGTTGAAAAATACTAGAAAATTCCCATGAAGAAGTAAAGGAAAAAACAGAAGAAAACTGCAAAATAAGGTGGTTCTGGTCTTATACCTCCTTAAGGATTACCTATGATTACAACACCTTTGTCACCATTCTGTGTTTTTTATCAAATTGTCTAGTCCCATGAAAGTTTCCAAGACATTTAACCCGCCGAGTCCCGACCGGTTTTTTACCCAGCCTACCCCCAGATCCCGACCGATTTTTGACTTTTTGTTTTTTTGGCTGAAACCTTCGCTTTTGGTGAGAAATATTGAAAATTCATAGTGAAATCGCGATCCTGAGGTAAAAAAATGTTGATACATGTATCACTCAACCTTATGTTTTCCTTCTTTTTCAGGGTACCTGGCCAAGAAAATGAACTATGGAAGGGTTGACTAATTCAAGCCACTTTAAATTACGTATT